>MU224205.1:102572-150165 GCA_018584345.1 Thuja plicata
AATTCAATTATCTCACATGTTGAAAACTTTAATTACATAAATAAATTAAATATTCATTTATTTTCAAAGAGATAATCCTTAATCAGATCACATGGGTTACTCCACCCATCTCTCCAATTCACATGGGCAACTCCACCCACCTCTTTAGTTCTAAAAGGTAATTCATAGTTGGCTCTTCAGTCAACCAAACTCTATCTCCTCTCTCGCAATTGAAGAGGTGGAGTTTACTGATGGCTTCTCCAGTTCCTTTTAATCTCAACCGTTCATCTCCCTATCTCTAGGATTGATCTCAACCGTTAATATCATCCTCCATTCCTATATAATAAACCCTTCATAAACATTTGAAGGATCCAGGATTTCAAGCTCTCGTGCGCCATTACTCTGTCAGTTTGGTTCTAGCATTCAAGCCATCTTGCGATCACACATACATTCAAGTATCAAATTCTTGACCCCCCAAGTCATAGACGCTGCCCACACCAATACTGAGCATCAAAAATAGTGTTTCAAAAGGAGTAGAGAGAGACAATAGAAGCTTCAAGCAATTGGGTTTGCATTCATTTGTTTTCCTTTCTTTACTTGTATATTTTATTGATACGTTTAAGTATTCATTATTAGTAGTTTTTGTATTGATTTCCCCATTGCAAACCGGTGTTACTAACCCTCATCGTCGGAAAGTGAAGGAACCACGAATCCAAACAAGGCGTACAACCATCTTCCATGACCTCATCCACAAAACAATGGAAGACTATGTTGATGATATACTTGCAAAGTCAACACTTAGAAAAGATCATCTACAAGTACTTGGACCCATATTCGACAGAATGCAGGAATACAAGGTTTGTTTAAATCCAAAGAAATGTGCATTTGGGGTCACAACAGGGAAGCTCTTGGGATTCATTATGTCCCATCGAGGCATAGAATTCGACCCAGCGAAAGTCAAAGAAATATTGGACATGCCGCCACCAACTAACCTAAGGCAACTAAGGGGTTTACAGGGTAGGCTCCAATCAATCAGGCGATTCATAGCTCAACTAGCGGACAAGTGTGACCCATTTCAGCATCTACTACACAAGGATGTAAATTTTATGTTGACAAAATAGTTTGAAGAAGCGTTCTAAATATTCAAGGCCTATCTACTCAAGTCACCCATATTGGTGCCCCCAGTTCAAGGCCGACCACTACTTCTATACATCTCAGCAACTGAAACAACCTTAGGAGTGCTCCTAGCACAACATGACGACCAAGGTAAGGAGAGATCTGTCTACTATCTCAAAAAACCTTGGTAGGATATAAGCTCAACTATACGCCAATTGAAAAGTCATGCTTAGCGGTGGTCTTTTCTTCTCAAAAGCTAAGGTATTACATACTAAGCCATCAAAATAAGCTCATAGTGCACATTGATCCTCTATAGTGTCTACTAAGCAAAGCAACACTCACTAGATGACTTGCAAAGTGGGTAATAATCTTAAGCATGTTTGACATTGAGTACATAGACAAAAAATCCATCAAAGGGAAAATGATTGCGGATCAATTAGCAGAGGCACCTATTCAGGATCATTAGCCTATCCTATCTGACTTTCTAGATGAGTCTATTCTTACACTACAACCGGCTATAGAGATATGGTAACTATACTTTGATGGGTCATGCACAAACCATGGTGTAGGAGCAGGGATAGTACTCGTCACTCCAAATAATGATGCAATACCCAAATATTTCAAATCAACTTCCTATGCACCAACAACATAGCCAAATACAAAGCTCTCATCATCGGAGTAAAGAAAACAATTCAATGGAGAATCAAGAACCTTAAGGTCTACGGAGATTCAGAGTTGGTCATTAGCCAAGTCAACAATGACTATATGACAAAAGATGAGAAGCTAATACTATACAGAGAACAGATGGACAGGTTGCGCGCTAAGTTCCAATACATATTTTTTGAGAAAATACCAAGGACTCAAAACAAAGCTACAGACACTATGGATATCATATCATCACTGATCGATATGCTAGGCAATGAAACTAGATTCTAGTTTTTAGTGGAGAAACTCATGATGCCATCACATCAAGCACCAATCACAAAATCAATGTGTGTCCTTGTTGGTCTTGAAACCCCATGGTACCATGATGTGTATAATTACCTCCAAACTAGTGTCTTACCTCCTGACTTGTATAGGAACCATAAAAAGTCCCTCATCTACCAAGCCTCTAGGTACACCATTCTCGCAACTACTCTGTATAGATGAAGTCTGGACAGAATGCTATTATGATGTCTCGCTTCCACGAAATCCTAGAGAGCTATGTACGAGGTACATGACAGAATTTGTGGAACCCACAGAGGTGGAAATAGCTTAGCTAAAAAGCTCATCCGCATGGGATACTACTAGACCATAGTAGAGACAGATGCAAACAAGTATGTACAAAGGTGTAGGCAGTATCGGATTCATGGAGACCTCATCCATGCACTAGCCCAAGAACTAAATCCTATCACTTCACCATTACCATTTTCTATGTGGGGATTTGACCTAGTGGGAAAGATTACACCATCTTCAGCTAATGGACATAAATACATTATAGCAGCAACATAGTACTTCACTAAGTGGGTGGAAGCAATTCCCCTCACTTACATAACTGGAAAGTAGATCTCAATGTTCATACTCAACCATATCATCTGTCGGTATGGAATTCCTCAAACCATCCTAATGGATCACGGTACACCTTTCCAAAACAAATATGTTGAAGAGCTGTGTGAATAGTTCCAAATCAAACAAGGATTATCTTCATTCTATTATCCTCAAGGGAATGGCCAAGTTGAAGCAACAAACAAAACCACTTTGAAAATCTTGAAGAAAATAGTTAACAAATCAGGGCAAGACTGACATTTACAACTTAGTCCCGCATTATGGGCATACAGAACTAGCATGAGAACACCTATAGGATCCACTCCTTTCTCCCTAGTATATAGATCAGAGGCAGTTTTACCCCTCAAAGTGGAAATCCCATCCATGAGGATATCATTGAATAACCTGATTCCAAATGAAGACTACAGAGTAGCAAGGCTCAGTGAACTGGAACTACTAGATGAAAGAAGAAAAAATGCATTAAACCACTTACAAGGCTATTAGAATCACCTTAGAAGGAACTATAACAAAAAGGTGAGGCCATGAACATTTGAGGTAGGAGACCTTGTCCTCATGGAAAATCAAAAGAACCAAGAAGAGCGAGTGAAACCAGGAAAGTTTGAGCCTAACTGGCTAGGACCATATGTCATTGTCAACTCTACCCAGAGTGGGGCAGACCAACTGGCAACACCAGAAGGAGATCAACTCTTCAAATACATAAACAACATCCACCTCAAGAGGTTATACACTTGAGGTCTTATTGGTTAAGACAACTATCTACATATCCAGAAAATACCAAAAAAAAAATCAAAAAATACAAAATGTTACGTTGGTGAAAACCTGGCAAACATGCGCCTTGGCGACAACAAAAAAATTAAAAAAGAAAAAAATTAAAGAGAAACAAAATCGCTCTCTCAGTCAAAACTTAGAAAACAAGCACTATTAAGTAGGTACTTTGGTGAAAACCTAGCAAACAGGTGTCGAGTGTTCAAATCCAGCGTCACCATCAATGAACTCCAAGATCAAAAGCTTGAGCACACTTCAAATGCAAGAATGACTACCCAAGCTATATCCAGAAGCACAAATCCCCTCTGAGCACCAACACTTATCCATGGTTAGTACTGGTCCACCAGACTAGGGGGCAATTCTAAATGTCTTGAAAAAATCCCTAAAAAATCAGAAAACTCATCAAAAATCCTAAAAAGATCAAAATATCCTGAGAAAATTAATCTTCATAAAAAACAATCAAAAAATTGCAAAATCCAAAGCAATAAAACCAACACGGTTATCAAAAAAGAAAAGGGCGATCACACAAAGTCAATCAATGTCAAAACCATGAGCTTTGCACATCAGCATTGTTCCCATATGACATAACTTTATCAATCTATCAAATCTATCAGGAAGCAAACTTGCGACCAAGCCAATCTATCAAATATCACAACCATGAGCTTTGTGAATCAGCATTGGACCCATCTGACATAGCTTGATCAGCCACCAAAAATGATCAAAATCAATCAATCATATCAAACAGATCAATTATCTTATACAGTGATGGACACACTCAAAACCAAACAGGTCGGTCTTATATGAGTCATCTATTAACTGAAACAAGACACAATCAAAGCAATCAAGCCAATCAAGCCTATCAAGAGAGCCGAGCCAATCAAGAGAACCAAACTATATCAAGGAACAATCAAAATGTTGACTATGTCAGTCAGTTGGTTAGATGTCAGTCTATATTTCACAATTATGTTCTTACGCTACTCCAGGATCCACCTTGTGAGGAGAGTAGCTATGATGGATCATGACTTATTTTCTTTGATTGTTGTTTTTTGAATGTTCACTTTGATTTTGGGGCCATGATGATTTAGGATAAATGCAGTAGGCGTTGTCACTTATATGGTAGCTACACAGTTCCATGATCTGAGCTTAACCCTGGGAAAGAATTGGACATTCCTTCTCTATTATATACTTTCTTATTTACCAATAGAATCGTAGCGGTATCCAAATGGACTTTGGGTGCATTGGATTTCTATCTTAGTTTTTATGGGCTTTCTTCTTAAAATCTAGAGTTCACAGTGCTATCTAGATGGACTCTGGGTACATTGGAATTCTATCTTGGTTTTTTGGTCTTTCATTTCAAAATCAAGAGCTCACGGTGCTATCTAGATGGACTCTGGGTGCGTTGGAGTTCTATCTTAGTTTTCTTTTTTCTTTTGTTCGGTTTATTCAAAGGGCAAAGCTGCATCCAGATGGTCAATATCTAGGTATTTTTAGCTCTCTTTCTTTTCAAACATGGAACATAGCTAAACCCAGATGGTCAATATTTGGGTGCACTAAGTTCTATTTCTATTCAATCTATCTACTCCTTCCGGTTATCAAGAGGTTGTGGCGGTATCCAGATGGTATGTGATCTGGATGCATTGGACACTCTTTAGAATTTCATAAAAAGATGTAATGATGACAAAAATTGGAAACACAACAGCAACTTGGGTCACTCATCCATTCTATCAATTCATATCTATCAATCGTCAACCATCCTTTCTATCAATTCATATCTATCAATTGATCCCAGAGACCATTCCAAACTAACTTCCTTCTAACTAACACATGTATTACTCATATATTTTGGGCATAGTAGAATGCATTCATTTATTGCATAAGGAAAATCCAAAACATGAGCATAGTAGATCATATAATCAATGCATCCATCATCAACAACATCATAAATAACATAGGAATTCATTCATCATCATCATATAGTGATTCACATTTTCAACAAATTAATGCTCATCTAATGCATTTTCTATGCTTAATTTGTTGAGGGGGCATATAGTCCACCTGCTATCACTGGGGTAAGCTGGGGAAGGATCAAATTTGAAAATTCTTTGACACAACGTGATGAATCACATTGTATCAAAGAGCGGCAAACGTAGACACCCTAAAATGGACAGGCTAACGACTTTACATTAAAAACACTAATTTTTATCTATTAATTAATGGTTTTTTAATCATTAATTAATCATCTATTTTTCTCTAAATTCATTCCCTAAATCATCTAATCAAATTCCCAATATTAATTAAATAATTAATTTTATTTAATTAATTAACCTTAATTGATTAATTACCATTAATTAATTAAGTAAATTCAATTCCCTATAGTTTAAATTGAAAGATTTAAACTTACTAATTAAATTAATTTAATTTCATTCAATAAAGCAATTCTAAATCAAAAAGAATTCAATTATGTCACATGTTGAAAACTTTAATTACATAAATGAATTAAATATTCATTTATTTTCAAAGAGATAATCCTTAATCAGATCACATGGGTTACTCCACCCATCTCTCCAGTTCACATGGGTAACTCCACCCACCTCTTCAGTTCTAAAAGGCAACTCGTAATTAGCTCTTCAGTCAACCAAACTCCATCTCCTCTCTCCCAGTTGAAGAGGTAGAGTTTACTGATGGCTTCTCTAGTTCCTTTTAATCTCAATCATTCATCTCCCTATCTCTGGGATTGATCTCAACCATTCATATCATCCTCCATTCCTATATAATAAACCCTTCATAACCATTTGAAGGATCCAGGATTTCAAGCTCTCGTGTGCCATTACTCCATCATTTTGGTTCTAGCATTCAAGTCATCTTGTGATCACACACACATTCAAGTATCAAATTCTCGACGCTGCCCACACCAATACTGAGCATCAAAAATAGTGTTTTGGAAGGAGTAGAGAGAGACAATAGAAGCTTCAAGCAATTGGGTTTGCATTCATTTGTTTTCCTTTCTTTGCTTGTATATTTTATTGATACGTTTAAGTATTCATTATTAGTAGTTTTTGTATTGCTTTCCCCATTGCAAATCGGTGCTACTAACCCTCGTCATTGGAAAGGGAAGGAACCACGAAACCAAACAAGGCGTACAGGTTCTAGTTACTCTAAATAGAGAAATAATATAGAATTTCTTATGATTACCCGTAAGAAAAGTATATGACAAGTTAGATTTCTTTTCTTCTTAGAGTGAGTTTAGTTTAAAGAAGAGTGTGAACATAAATGAGATCGCCAGGCATTGGTTTCTCTGTTGAGAAAAGGAAAATCTAAATTACCCAAGACAATACTTTATACATTTGTGAGAGGTGAAATAGCAGATATCATAATACTCTTGCATCAACTTATAGGCAATGAAGATACCATCAGCCTAGATGAATGGAAGTTGTGTTTTGTACATATGATTTGTGCTAGGTTGGGATAACTAGATTGGGTAGAGTTGATTAGTGATTGAATACATCATCTAATTAATGTCTTCCGATTAAACCATTTTTTCAATATGTCATCTTACCTAGTGTATGCATTGGCATGCACTCGATATTGATCAGGCTTGGACCATGTCCAAGAATTTGAGGGATATTTTCAAACTTATGAGTTTTACCCCAGTTTGCAATTATAGAAGAATTATGCTAATTTCTGGAGGGTGAATGATTCGTTCACCATGATACTAGTCAAAGAACTACAATGAAGCCCGGGATAGAGGATCTCCCCTGAAGTCACCGCAGTAATTCAGACTTATGACAATTATTTTATACAATTTCCTACATTTACCTATATTAGAATAGGTGCATTTTATGACTTTCCCTGGAAGCTACCTCGATATGTAGACATCAAAATAATAATGGTGGAATTATGCAGGCAGATATGTGAAGTAAAAAAAATGTGCACTAAGAGGCAAAAAATTGGTATCCCCTTTCCCATTCGATTGGGAGTATACACCTTCTAGTCTTCCTTGAATGCCATAAATGTTACTAAGTGTGCAAGAAAATATTTCGTGCAAACATATAATGTGATTAGAAGGAAGTTTGATCTGAGTGATTTTGTAAAGGATAACTTGCATATGGGATCGACATACTATCACACCCCCATATTGAAATATTATTGGGCTAATTGTGTAGATTAATATGAGGTGTGGAAGATATTGGAGTTGATGAAAAACTATCAACCCCATAGCTCCCAAGAATCACCTGCATGCAAACACCTATCATAGAAAGAGAGAAGCAAAAATGATGGAGGCTAGAAACAACAGATTTGTGGAAGAGGAAACATCCTTAATTGATTTAATAATAATTGAATGAAATTAAAAAATAATTAATAATTACAAAGTGATCAATCCTAATAAAGGAGATCAAAACCCTAAGAAGGGTGGAGAAACCTAGGTTGCATGAATAATTAATAAAAGAATTAATTATTGCATGCCTAAAATTTAGCTTAAGTAAACTAAAGATAAAAAGGTGACTTGATAATTAAATCAATAATGGTTTAATTAATAAGTGAATAAGGTGTCTTAATAATTAAATCAATAATGATTTAATTAATAAGTGAAAATACCTTTTAACTCTAACAACCCCCCCCCCCCTTAAGATAAACTTAGGGAGAAGCTAAAAACCTAGAAACAATTAATGAAAGCAGGAAATGGGTCCCGACAACAAGGCCTAATCAGGTACCCAAGTACAAAAAATCTTTGTAAAGAGGAGAAAAGGGAGAAAACCCTATGGGAAAAACCCCTCTTCAAAAAGAGATGAAGACTAGTGAAGGACTAAAGAATCCTCCAACTAGAGAATGTCCCAGAAGAATAGGAACAAAGGAAGAACATGTAGAACACCTCTAAAGCATGAATCTGCAAACATCGTCAAAGAATAACTGATGGAACCTCCACTGTAATAGAACATGATCAGGTAGAGAATACTATAAACAAATCTAAAAAGTTGATCAATCAAAGATGGAAGGATCCCTCTAAAATAGGAATGAAAGAGTGTCCATATGGTAAATGATCCATCTCACCGAAATGCATAGGTACCCAGCCACTGCATTCGCCTAGTACGTAGGAAAAAATATGGAATACATAGATCACTCCATCAAACCAAGGAAGAATTAGAACCAACAGGGGATACCCCCCAATAATGCTGAGCAGGGAGAGGCATGACAGGTACACTGAATCAGACTAACACAAATAACTGCATGATGAAGAACATACAAACACATATAAATGATGGTGTCATGGAAGGATCACTCTCTTGACACACATCATGAGGTTAATGTCATGGAAGGAACACTCACTTGACAAAGGTAGATGGAAAACAAAGCAAACATGAAATCCCCCCATGACACTTTATACTATAGTACAAGTACAATCAAGCACAAAATGTGCAGGATCCCAAGCATGCATCAGATGACACTTTATTTTAGTGCATTTGCAAAAACAAATGCAACACAAATAGTGTTAATCCCTAAGTTTTGTTGATGATTAGTGACCTACACTTAGTCATTTACCTAGGCAGTTTTAGTTGGTTATCACTGTGGTCGAGCTAAACATTCAAGGTCGAGAAACATTGCCGAGCAAGTTTGAGGTTGCCGAGTTACATCATGTTGAGCCAAGTAGAATATTAAGTGCCAAGCGATAGAGATGTTAAGTGCCGAGTTGAACAGTTTTTGCATACATGTCAGGATTAATTCAAACTTTGATGTAAATAGTTTAGGCTGACTTGTATGAGATTTGAGCCGACATTTGTACGCATTTAATATTTGTCAACTTAGTTAATTACGCATTTAATTTTTTTATACTATGCATGGCATGGAGCCAATCAGGAAATCAGAATGCATTGGAGGCGTAAACAATAGATCTTCATCGTTGATCTAGATCTTGCTGCTAGATCTGAAAAGACATATAAGATAGGTTCTAACCCTAGAAGGAGTGTGTGTGAGCGAGAGATATACAGAGAAGGGTTGTGTGTTCATGAGAGATGAACAGTAAGTCATTTTGAGAAGAAGCCTAGATCAAGCAGAATGACAGAGCAGTGAAAAGCAGAGTAAAGATATATCAGATTGAGAGATCACAAAAGGTATTGGATAGAGCAGATCTGTCATCAGCATCTGAGTGCATAATGAAGGATCACTACTTGGAACATTCTAACAGGTGTGATAGGTGAAATCTCTTAACAGAGTGGTTCTAGCAGACCGTTTTAAATTTCTTAGCCGAGTGCTTACTTTACTATAAGTTGAAATCCTTTAACAAGGTAGATTGTAATGATCTTTAGATCTTAACTGAACATACCTTTAACCAGGTAGATTGCATGTTGCAATCAAACTCTTGTAGCCCTAACAGGCACACTTTTTTGCTGCAATAGTAAAGATTTTGTGGGTGTCATCCCCACCCTAGTTTTACCTATTTGGGTTTCTGGACCTTACCAAAATTTTGTGTTATGGGTTACACATTTCATGTTATTGATGCTATCTGATGTTAGGTTAAATTCATATATATATGAATGTGGATCAATTTGTTTTAAGTGGTTAAGTTTTAAGATCTGATTCACCCCCCCTCTCAGTATCTTTCTTTCCCATTATTGTACTTCCAACAATTGGTATCAGAGCATAGTTCACCTACAAAATATTTTAATCAGCTTGTGAGTATAGATCTTGAGATGGAAGTTTAAAAGTTGGGTAAAGTCATTGAGAATCAGAAGATTGAGATCTAGGTAGCATTACATCAGCTTGAGATAGCAAGACAAAAATTGAAGAAATCATTGATAGCTAGGAAAGATTTGGCCAAACAAATGAATGATACTCGTTACCAGGAAGATGACACTGCAAATCTATTTCAGAATGGAGATTCTACTGAGAGCGATGCAGCAATTGTAGATCTACTGGAAAAGAACAATGCACTATGTGAAGAAGTCAGAAACTTGAAAAGAGAACAAGAAATGCAGACAGTGAGACTATATGAAGTAGTGGAACAAAAGAAGAAAGCTGAAGATGACAAAGCTGTGGTAGAAGAAGATAAAAGAGTGATAACTGTCAGACTTGATGAAAGGACACATGATGTGCAAATGATGACAATCAATCAGGTTGACATGGAAAATCAACTGCTACTTGCAAATCAATAGATTAGTAGGAAAGATATGGAAATGATAAATCTAAGATCTGAGAACAATCAATTGAAAGATGATTTAAGATCTGAGAAGGAACTGAATGAAAGGTTGAATAAACCTAATGAAGCTTTGACTCATTTTGAGAATATTCTAGAAGCATCAAGGAGGTTAAAGGACTCTTCTAGATTAGGCTACACTAAACCAAATACATCTTCTGAGAAAGGATAATCATCTAAGAATGGTGAAAGGAGGAATGCAAAGACAAAGCACAACAAGCCTATTTGCTACCACTGTGGAAAACAAGGTCGTACAGAAAACATTTGCCAAAGCAAGAAAGGTAAGTCCATTCCTAAACCTAAGTTTAATGGTTACTATTTTAATTGCAAGAAATTTGGACATAAAGCACATGAATGTTGGGCTGAAGCAAGTGATGCACCCCCCAAACCAAGATTTAATGGTTATTGTTACAAGTGTCAGAAACATGGTCATAAAGCACAAGACTGTAGATCCAATGCTAAACAACAATGGACATCAAAGACACAAACAAAAGCACCTAAGAAAGGAAAAACTTAAAATTGGGATTATAATACAAGGCAGAGTTGTCATTACTATGAAGAATATGGACATGCACCTGAAGATTGCTTAAAGACACATTTCAGAGGGAAATCTAAGAGTTGGATGAATGGAAGCTTATTCTATTTTAGTTGTTTGAAGATAGGTTACACTAAGAGAGAGTGTAGGACAAGAGTTCCTGCTCCTACTGTTGAAGAAATAAGAGCACAGATGAACCAGACATGGGTAAGGAAAATAGAGCTAAGTAGCAGTGAATCCACTGAAGTCGAGGTCACCCAATCCAATGGATCAAGTGATCACACCATATCTAACTGAGTAATATAGGTATGTAAGGAACTGCATTTAAATTTTAAATCTTACATCAGTTCCTAATATGAAAATGTGCCAAAGTCCATATCTACATATGTTAAGATGTATCAGGACATGTTTGTGACAAGTGTCGAGAAGAGTTATCTGCACTATAGGTGCCAAGTTGGTTGGCTGAGTAAGTTGTGTGATAGCCGAGTATGGTAAGCCGAGTGGTATGCAAGTTGTGTTAGTCAGCCAATGATAGCTGGCTTGCACTAACCTAACGGGCAAAATATTTAATGCCTACCTATCTTGACCTTTTGAGTCTATATAAGGACGAACGGTCTATTCTTCATTTTACCTTGCAATTTTCAGCATTCACAAAGCGATCAAAGAAGTTATAGAATTGATCTTAGTAAAGTTTGTTTCAATAATTTCGTTAGTGTGTCGTCGGCAACCCTAAGTTGAACAGTGCAAAGTGTTATTTGTCGAGGTACCCTGTTCTTCATTCTTGAACCCTAATTTTATAGATTATGGCTGCAAGTTCTTCTGCACTAGTCAAAGGAATGGAGGAGGATCTAAATCAAATTAAGCTAGTAAGGAGTGCTGCATGTGCACCACCAAACTTTCGAGTCATTCTCGAAAGTGCAATTCTAAGTGATTTGAACGGAGCCCTCTCATCAATCCCACAAAAGGTACTTATGATACACGATGTTAGATCCTGTTACATGGTTAAAATTGGTGAAGTGGGTGATAGTGAATTGAGGAAATACTATGACAAGTTATGGGAAAATGGAATTCTGAAAGACAAATTCAAGCATTTAGCCAACAAAGGGTTAACTCATGCCCTAGATTTTATGCCAGAATTCAAGAATGAATAGATTAAGGTTGTCCTAAGTTGAGTTCATAATATGCATATGTGGCTGGACAATGGACTAGTAAAGATCACAAAAGATATTATTCATCGAGTTACTGGATATCCTATTATCAGTGGTAAGCGAACAATGAGAGATCAAAAGAAAGAAGAGATAGAAGCTAACATTGGAGCTGTCTGGAACAACAGAGGTATGACCATCTCTACAATTGAAGACTTAGAACTTGACTTTGGAGTGAGATTGATTGCACACAAGTTCTATTAGTCGAGTCATCTGGATAGTGTTCCCTGCACAGCCGTGGACCAAGATTGGAAGATAGTAAAAAAGAATCACACCTATGACCTTGTCGAGCTGCAGTTGACACAACTAGCCGAGAACTTACTATCAATCAGGAAAGCCAAAAGCTCATCATGTAAGTTTGGCTCTTTGCTAATGTGTCTATTCTTCTATGTACAAAATTCATTTCCTACTCTACAAAATATTGTTTGGAAGAAGGACAGACTTATTACTTTACAGATTAGTGAATGTATTCAGCAATTAGGCAACAATTTCAATAGTATTATGGGAAATTATTTTGTGGAATTAAAAAAGAGAATGAGGTTGAGGACCAAAATTCCCAATTCACTTTTGGAAAAGCACTATGAAGAAATATGTTTCTTAGTCGATACAGATTACACTTACATTTAGGCTGTGACACCTAGGGTATCATGGCTGGAGCCATTTCCCTACGAAGTCAACATTGATGAAACATCAGTAGCTATCATAGCACTCCTAGCAGAGGAGATTGATACAAAATCTAAAAGATTCATAAACTATGATGAAGCTAAGGCAAAGATATTCATGAATCTTAAGGCAGCAACCATGGAGAGAAAGAGAAAAAAGATTGTGAAAAATCTGAAAAAGATGGTTGGATTCCTGAGTAATGAGGAGCTAGAGGATGCACCTCTAGACATTTCTACTGGACAAGGAGAAGATTTATCTGAGGAACAAGAAGTAGAAGTCAGTGAATCTGAAGAAGAGATTACTGTTAAGGCAAAAGGAAAGAGACTAGCAGTAGCCAAGGTAACCAAGCCGAGTAAGGAAAAATCTAAAGTTACCCCTCCCATTGCAAATCATCCAAGGACAAGGGCATCTGCTACCACATCTCCAGTAGAGAAAACAAAATTTTATGTAAAGAAGATTGGAGAAAGTAGTTCTGGATCAAAGACAAAATTTGCAACAAAGGCTGTGCCGAGCCTACAAGTTAAGAGACCAAGAAGGAACTTGCATTTGGATCCAGAAAGTGATGAAGACAAGACAGAAACTGATGAACCCGGCAACATACCAACAACACCATTCAAGAGACCCACAGATATTAATGAGGTATGTGAGAATTTGACGAATTCTGCAGGGTTATCTGGTTTTAAGTTTATCAAGTATGAAAAATTAAAGGTAGAAGATAAGCATAAAGTTCAGGAAACTCTTCTAGACATGATGTGTAATTTCAAGTTAACTCCTATAGAGATAGGAAACAATGTGCCAAGTGAGTTATATGATTTTCTATCTGGAAAATGGGAATTTGCACTCACAACTGAAAGACAGATAAGGGAAGGCACATTAGCTCAATTCATTCCTGAGCTAACCAAGAAATAGAGAGAAAATTTTTTTGAAGAGTATAAGCATAAATTCATACCTAAATAGAGAGGTTATGCTATTTTGAAAAATGGTATTGAAGGAATAGTACAACAAAGTACTAGGATTTGGAAAGAAATTTTTGGATTGGTTGCTCCAAAAGAGAAAAAGACTGATGAAGGAACATCTGAGCCAAAGGATAAAGATATTGAATCCACCCCTATACCACAGAAATCAATAGTTCAAGTTACTAATGAGCTTGAGAAGACTGGAACAGAAGCACAAGAGCAAACAAAGACAGTTAACACTGTTGATTTGACTATTAACAGTCCAATTGATGTGACAATTGATGACTCTAGCAATTTGGATGCCAAGGGTCAGGATGAGCCGAGAGACTCAACTATTGAATCACCTATTAAGGCAACTAAGGTCGAAGGAGAAAAGAGTACAGAGGAAGATCAAGAGAGAACTCAAGAGGAACCTGAGGATAAAGATGCTCAAGAAGAAGTAGAAAAGGAGAAAACAAATGAACAAGAGGTAATTATACAACATTCACCTATTTTGGAGGTTGTGAATTCAGTTCTAGATAGTAGTGAGGAGATAAGAGATACTAACAATGTGCCTAAAGAGAAAGAGGAAGTGCAAGTGTTAGTTGATCTACCACACTCTACATCATCAACTCCCATTGGAATTAAAACATGAGGCATGCCTGATCAGTAGGCAATTTTTACTAAACTGAAAGATGCAATGGTGACTAATACTAAAACTAGAAAAAGTATTGTAGAAACAAAGTCGAGCAGTAGTTCACCTAAATTTAAGAGGAGGAAAGTTATAAGGAAGAAGTATCTAATTATTGATGTCACATTAGATGAATTTATTGTGATTCCACCATGGGATCCCAATGTTTTGTCTTATGAATAGATTGAGACTCTTCAAGAGCTACTTAAGAGGAAGAAAAGACATGAGGAATTGAAAAGGGAGTAGAAGCAAAAGCAAGTGTTACATGACATCAAAGACATATTTGTAAAATCTTTTGACATGGAAGATGAGAACCCTCACGCCCCTATTCTTGAACAATTAGTTCACATTGTGCAAAAGGTCAATGATGAAAACATTGAAGCCAATGAAAATTTGTTGCAATGGTTCGAGAGGAAGTTCGAGAACAAAGTACTAGCAAAAATCTTAGTAGAGATTGTGGTAAAACAGGTTGAACTTTCTTCTCTTGTAGGAACTTTGGAGGAAGTTGCAACAAATGTTTATTCTTTGTATAAGAGGTTATCTGATGTTGAATTCTTCACAAAGGATAATCAACAGGCTTTAGAAAAATTGCAACTAGAATTAAAGTCAATTGGAAGTTCACTGAGTATGGATGCTAGCACTAGCTCCTTACATTTTAACAGGTTGACTTATGCACAAAGGAGGATAGCCGAGCTCATGGCTAAAGATGGTCAGATAAGGACCAAATTAATTACTATTCAGACAAGTCTGATACCTCATCTGGAGGTCATTCAGAAAGAACTTTCATCTGCAAACAAATTGGTTAAGAGAGATTCTCATCTCTCCACTGCAAAAATTTTAGTATGTCTAGCTGCCAAGCTAGAAGTGAAAATAGAGGTTATGAAGTTTGTCAAGGACAATTGGGACTCTGCATTTTCGTCCACTTTACAACTTCATAAATAGTTTTTGGACAAGTATAACTTGACCTCACCTACAATCAGTGACAAAAACAAGGGGGAATTTGATAGGACTGACTAGGATAGAACATAAGGAGATCAGTACAGGTATCCATGTAATTATTTTATTTGAAGGTATGTATACTATATAAAGTTTTGTATGTAGTATGATGTACATTCCTAGGGGGAGTACAATATGTACTTAGGCAACATTTTGGATGGAATGAATCGTAATGATAAGTGTTTTTTTGCCACTAATATCAAAGGGGGGAGATTGTTAATCCCTAAGTTTTGTTGATGATTAGTGACCTACACTTAGTCATTTACCTAGGTAGTTTTAGTTGGTTATCACTGTGGCCGAGCTAAATATTCAAGGTCGAGCAACATTGTCGAGCAAGTTTTAGGTTGCCGAGTTACATCATGCCGAGCCGAGTAAAATATTAAGTGTCGAGCAACAGAGATGTTAAGTGCCGAGCAAAACAATTTTTGCATACATGTTAGGATTAATTCAAACTTTGATGTAAATGGTTTAGGCCGACTTGTATGATATTTGGGATGACATTTATATGTATTTAATATTTTTCTACTGAGTTAATTACGCATTTAATTTTTTTATACTATGCATGGCATGGAGCCAATCAGGAAATCAGAATGCATTGGAGGCATAAACAATAGATCTTGATCGTTGATCTAGATCTCGCTGCCAGATCTGAAAAGACATATAAGATTGCTTCTAACCCTAGAAGGAGTGTGTGTGAGAGAGAGACATAAAGAGAAGGGTTGTGTGTTCATGAGAGATGAACAGTAAGTCATTTTGAGAAGAAGCCTAGATCAAGCAGAATGACAGAGCAGTGAAAAGTAGAGTAAAGATATATCAGATTGAGAGATCACAGAAGGTATTGGATAGAGCATATCTATCATCAGCATCTAAGTGCATAACGAAGGATCACTACTTGGAACATTCTAACAGGTGTGATAGGTGAAATCTCTTAATAGAGTGGTTCTAGCAGACTATTTTAAATCTCTTATCCAAGTGCTTAGTTTACTGTAAGTTGAAATCCTTTAACAAGGTAGATTGTAATTATCTTTAGTTCTTAACCAAATAGACCTTTAACTAGGTAGATTGCATGTTGCAATCAAACTCTTGTAGCCCTAACAGGCACACTTTATTGCTGCAGTAGTGAATATTTTGTGGGTGTCATCCCCACCCAAGTTTTACCTATTTGGGTTTCTAGGTTACCAAAATTTTGTGTTATGGGTTACACATTTCATGTTATTGATGTTATTTGATGTTAGGTTAAATTCATATATGTATGAATGTGGATCAATTTGTTTTAAGTGCTTAATTTTTAAGATCTGATTCACCCCCCCCACTCAGTATCTTGCTTTCCCATTATTGTACTTCTAACAAATAGATGTCTACAATATCCAGTAATGACAGAAAGTTGAAGAAACATCAATAACAACTAAAAAGAAGTCATCCCATGCACAAAAAATGATCCCAGGACCTAAAACATCCAAGATATCCACCAGATTGCAAAAATGCAAAAAATTGAATAAAAAATACCTGGAGTAGAATCTAAGTGTGGGACCCATGAAATAAGATAGAGCACTGAACCATCTTTTCAACGTCATGCGAAAGTGGAAAAATGGAGTCTAGATGAGCAAGATATGGCTCCCAGAGTGTAAAACAAAAACCCTGACTTTGACTGAAAAAAACTATGTAATACAAAAAAATCAAAAAACTAAACTTTAAAAATCAGGTCGGGTTTGGAAACATGTTTCCAGTGATATCTCGTTTTCCAAAAAATGATACCGTATGCTCAAGATATGAGCAAGAAACCACAAGGGGCTCATTATGAAGAAAAGGGCAAGTTGTATGATGGGTTGGTGGCCGTCAAATTTAACCTAGATCTTAGACCTACAACTGCTGACATAATGGCATAGAAACCTAGGTTGTGTGAAAATTGAGGCATTTTATTGCCTTGAAAAGTGTGCCAAGTTCATGCATGCAAAAAAGAGGGGCCAGATTTTAGCTGTGTCCAAGTTGGACATGCCTTATATGAAACTAGGGGTTTTTAGGCATTCTGGACATAGTCGTGATGTTGGTTTTTGCCCAAAGTGATTTCAAAAATAATCCCCCCCCCAAATCCACCCAAATCTTAGACAAAATCCTCTTAAAAAACTAGATCTGAAGAACAAGGCCAAATCTCTCATGAAGAGAATAGGGGCATGAAGATCTGGAGCTCAGATACCATATTAGAGTTGATGAAAAACTATTAACCCCATAGCTCCCAAGATTCACCTGCATGCAAACACCTATCATAGAAAGAGAGAAGCAAAAGCTATGGAGGCTAGAAACAACAGATTTGTGGAAGAGGAAACATCCTCAATTGATTTAATAATGAAATGAAATGAAATTATAAAAGAATTAATAATTACAAAGTGATCAATCCTAATAAAGGATATCAAAACCCTAAGAAGGGTGGAGAAACCTAGGTTGCATGAATAATTAATAAAGAATTAATTATTGCATGCCTAAAGTTTATCTTAAGTAAACTAGAGATAAAAAGGTGACTTAATAATTAAATCAATAATGATTTAATTAATAAGTGAATAAGGTGTCTTGATAATTCAATCAATAATGATTTAATTAATAAGTGAAAATACCTTTTTACTCTTATAGAAGAGAGCATGGTCTAAGATTACCATCAAAAAACTCTAAGAGTACCATCTTCCATACGATATCCTCGGTATCACAGATGATGGTTCTGATATAGTTTATCCACATTACTTCGAAGAGGTGAAAAAATCCCATTAGAATAGGTAAATTGGGATTCCCCTGAGATGGATGATTTGGATGTGAGAATAACCTCATCCTTAAGAGAACTAAGGCTTGGCTAGTGAAGAAGAGGGGAGAAGGAAAAGAAGATACAACTTCAAGAAATCCAACACTGCCTAATCATAAGTCAACACCTCACTTTGCTCATAATACTTATGCCCCATGTTAACAAGAAACAATCCCATCTGGGTGTATCAAAGGAGGCGATGGGAAGCTACCTGAGAAAGGTTCGGGACCTAATCCTACGTGTGGAGCAGGCCCCCTACCAGATATCGACTTGAGTATAAAGGATGAAAACCTTGATAGAGGAGGGTAGGAAAGAAAAGAAGAAACACCTAGACATAAAAGGTAAATCAATATAGGAAGAGAATCCTCAAGCCTCTCAACAGTCTGATCCAAAAATTCACAAAGCAAATAATAGATTTCCTTTCTCAACTCAAAGTTTGAACTCCCCTCCACCAGTCAAAAGATCTCGAAAGTTTTGTCTCTTGATGCATTGAAGTCAAAAAAATAGGTGTTGTCAACTCCTTCATGGCTTCAAGCTACACTAGATAATAAGAGGGAGAGATAAGATAGCATATGTCTTCCAAAAGATGTCATGGCTCAAGTACTACATGCTTCCCCAATACCCAAGACCAAGAAATTAAAGACTACCTCACACCTAGCAGAGGATAAGAATATAGGCCATGTATTTCAAGAAATTACTCACCCCAAGGTTAAAAAAGAACCTATTGGAGCTTCCCCTACATATTTTTATGTCACCAGAATAGATACAGGGCATCCAAATTTGGATGAATATTTTTCTATATGACAGTTTTCAAATGACAGGGTGAAGAAGAGGATTGAGAGAATAAAGTTAGGTAAAGATCAACTTAAAGCTATTATGGAATTTCTTTTATAGAGCCTAAGGTCATACTAACACCCTTTTCTACTCAAATTTCAAGCTCTTATGATACCATTTTAGATCCTACCTTGGATAAAAACAAAGGACTAATTTCTCAATTGCAGATTAATACCCAATTTTGGAAGACTACCAGAGAGTGGATTGGAGATCTGAAATTTCAAGGTTTGTTTTTAATTTATAGGATGAGTGAATCTTACAGTGCCTTGGAATTAGTCAATAATTCCAAAGTCTCTGAGATCATAGTAGTGAAGATGGAGGGATCTACCCATAAGATCACCATGAAACAATTGCATAAGGCAATCGATATGGGGGTAGATACAATTATTGGTCTTGGCATCTTGGAATCGCATAAGGAGCCATATCAGAAATGGATGTTCAGTATAGGGTACAAATGTGAGTGCATACAAAAATGTGTGTCCAATATGAACAAGCTGATGGAAGAAGATAAGGAGATGATTGACCAAATGACAGAATACTTTAAATATATTGGTTATGAATTGCATAAAAAGGATAATTATGGATTTTCTATAGTAGGTGATTTGAAAAAGGATTATAAGCATTGAATTGATACCATCAAAGACCCTCTTGTTTTCTACAAAGAATAATATAAAAAGTTAGCTAGGATTGATGCTATCTCAATATGGTGTGGTAATCACCGTAAAACTTTCATTGTGAAAGCAGAGGAGATCAGGCAATAGAAGAAATACTAGGTAGTTTGAAATACCAATGTCATCATTCTTGGTCATGATAAAATTGTAACTATCACAAAATAATTACTGGTGTATCAAGAAAAATAGTCATCTTAGGCAACACCAACCAAGGAAGGTGAAGGATAAGCATCTTGACAACGATTTCTATTTTTAGTTTTTTTCATGCTTTTGATGATATATGTTTTAAATAATTTAATTTAAATTTTTTTCTCAAGGGAGGATGTAAAGACTATTTATATTGGAATGAATGACAAAACAAGGGATCGACAATTTTTCAAAATTTCCCATATTGCTTTGATGACTAAGTGAGAATCAAATTTTTATTATCGTTGTTCAGTAGAGTTTAAAAATGAAGATTTATTTTTCTATAGCTAATATGCATGAATGAATTTATAATTAGGAGAATCTTGTCATTGCATAACTTTGTTTCCGCATGAGAAATCTAGAGATTCTTTGTGGTTTTTCTTGTTTAAAGAAACTTTCACTTATGCTGTTAGTTGAAGAATTCATATTAAGAGTTTAAAGTCTGAGTTATATTTTAATCTTTGTGTGAGAATATTAGTTGGAAATTATATGCATGTGAATTTGTGGTTAAAGTTATTTTGATCTCTAATACATAATTTTGGAAATGAGTTGAGTAACTGAGAGGGGAGGGGTGAATTAGTTACAACAAAAATAAATCCAATTCCCTTAGATATCTTAAACAAATCAATCATTGTTGCTCGATTAACTTAGATATTTCACTGTCACTCGGTTAACATAGAAAATCTTAAGATATTAACTTTGATTATCTCTAGTAATTAATAGCAATAACATAAACCATAAAGAAAATGAAATGTACACAGATAACACAAAGATTTAATGTGGAAACCCAATATGGGAAAAACCACTAATTACAACTAGTTACTGATTTTCACTCTTCTGAAGTGAGCCCTGTTAGGAGCCAACCATGTTAAAGGTTACAATAACACACTGTTAGGTGTGACCCTGTTAGAGGATTTAATCACCCTATAAGGAGTGGCCTTGTTAGAGGTCTTCAAACACTTCAATATAGAAATGTCATCTTGTGAGAGGATTTACAAAAGACTGTTAAGTCTACTCTGTTAAAAGATTTGAATCACTGCTACAATTTTTAGAAAGTAACAATGGATTGACCTGATTGTACATGCAACTGTCTTTGCTGATTCAAATCTTTCTCTATTTGTAAAATGGATCCTCACTGATCAAATATTCTATTGCAGCTATGTTTCGATGATCTTTCTTTAATCAGAATCCCATTTGATTTCACCTCTGCTCTTCATATCATGTTCATCCACTAATTCAATTACGTCCACACACACCACACTCTTCTCCATCCAAACTTGACCTTATATATATAATAGACCTTGTCAATTCGGCCTGTATAACCTTCCAACTAAATAATAAAGTTCAAATCTATTGGCCTCATATGCCCAATTAAACATAAATGTAATCATCTGTTAGTCAGATGACACTAATTGTTTAACTCGGTCAACACTGAAATTCTTCAACGCCCGACCAACATTGTAATGCCCAAGTGAACTCGGTAAGAACTAAATTTCTTCAATGCCCGATTGAGCTCGGAGAACACTGAGATTCACTTGGCATACACTAACTGTGCTCAGTTTGGATGTAGACATTTGTGTAACATCACTACATAAGTGCATATACATGTGTAACATCAATGACAATACACAATTGAATAATTGTCATCAACACATTAGTACTCCATAGTGATGGATAATTGATAGCACCTTTCTTGCTTTTAGGTTAAAAGCATACCCCTTATTAGAAATTAGTTGAGAGCATAGATTTCATGTCAAACAAAGGGAGTTGTACCTTTTTGAAAATTTAGAGAGGAACTGATACCAGCTCACTCAACTATTGATCAATAGGTTGGCTTTTAAGGGCATAGGAGTTAGAAATTGAGAAAGCCCAATCTGTTAACCAATAGATTTTTAACGATTCTACTGGGGAAGTCGAACGGTCATTTTACATGACCAATTGCCTGAACATGAGGGATAGTAGTACTTCCTCATGAGAAAATCATTCTTGTCTTGCATCCAAATCTTGGTTTCCAAGATGAACAAGAGATATCATTGGACAATTAAACACCCCTGCTTAGAGCACACGTAGAAATTTATAAGACTATAGGAGGGCCAATCAAGTTTTGGAAAGAGAAGAAGAGTTGGTTGGAAATTTGATAGTGGCTTTTTTGAGACAAAGGAGGAGACAAGAATTGATTGTTGCACAAAACAAAGTACCAAATCATGATCCTAAAGCCCCACAGAATCATGAACAACTCAGTAATCAGTAGGCATTAGCACAACCAAAATATCGCAAGATGGAGTTTAGAAGATATACACAAAGAAAAAAAGAAAAGGGGGTTGTAGATCATGTCTTTAAAACACTCCAAGAGTCAGCTTTTGGATATAGTGTACTCACTTGAAGAAGAAGAAGCAAACCACCTCCACTTGCGAAGAAGATCCCTTCATCTCCTATTTTCCAAGCTTTAACTCTTCATGGGGTTACTCTTCCTTTTGAAATTAACCTTGCTCCTATCCCCTTCCATTTTCAAAGAAATGTAGCTCACTTAATGACATGGGGAGTAGCAATCAGTCCACTGAATTTGTGGGGCTGAATGATTTACCTAATAACATATAAATTAAATTAAATTGGATACCCTTAATAGTAAAATAGAAACCCTATAATAGATAAATGAAAAGTATTGTACATTGAATTGGATATCGTTGAATTTGTGAACCCTTATATCAAAATCCAATCACTCCCACATTGAACTCCAACCCCCAAACCCTAAAGTAAAAAAAAAAGGAAACCTTTTGACAATAATAGTGACATTGTAAACCCATAAACACTATTATCAGAACCCTTAACCCTTAACATTGGAAATGAATGTGGAAACCCTTAAAAGTAAATTTGAAACCCTAAAATAGATAAATTAGAATGAAATAAAACACCCTTAACAGTAAAATTGAAACTTAATTTAACAGATAAATTGAAAATGTTGTACATTGAATTGGAAATTGTTGAATTTTTGAACATTTAAACAATCAAATTGAAGCACTCCCACATTGAATTCAAAACCCTTAAAACCCTAAAGTGACAACAAAATGGAAACCCTTTGAAAGTATCAGTGACATCGAAAACCCATAAACACTGAAATTGGAACCTTTAAACTCTAACATTAGAAATGAAAGTGGAAACCCTTAACACTAAAATTGAAACCCTATAACAGATGAATTGAAATGAAAGTGAAAACCAAGGTAAGTGCACAAAGACGGGGTACCAAAAGGGGGTATAAGATGCCACTTTTTTTTTTTCTGAAATTAGCAAACTCTGAACTTAAACAAGAAATTGAGGATAGTTAGACTCAAAATTTCAAAATGTGAAAAGAACAAGAGTTGTTCTACTCCGAATCTTATTCTAAAGCACTAATTTATTTTAGAAATAGTGGAGATTAAGGACCTCAAAAAGGGGGAACACGAAAAAGTGATCTTGGTTTTTGTGAAAAAATATAACATAGCGTCTGGTGTGCTCCCCCTAAAATGTTAACTTTTTTTTGAAATTTTTTTAATCACTCCAATGAGAAGTTATCTAACACCACCTAGGTTCTCCCGTATTTTTCTACTAATTTTTTTATGAAAGTATGATTTTTTGTGAATTTGCGAAGTGGACACATCCTAAAAATGTGAAATTTCTATGTGCTCCCCTAGATATTATTAAAAACTAATTGAAAATGAAAAATTCTTTTTTTTTGAAGTGTGTATAATGGAGTCTAGTCTTTGGAAATGTAATTTGTTTCAAAATTTGACCAACAAGCCAAAATCTAAGCCCAAAGTAATACACATTGGTTTTTGACAAAAACCAGACATACATACATAAGAAATTAGAGATGAAAAGCTTAACATAATGCGAATTGAAAATAAATTATATGGTTATATAGCTAATAGAGAGATCTACAATATCAAGCCATCTAATTTTATACTTATTGAACCATGTGTAAACCTGGTAGGGAGCACACATGAAAAATGTGAATTTTTTTGTATGTTTGCTGGAAAATACATCTCGAACCTGTTTGAATCCTCCAAGCCTTTGGGTTGTATATCCAAGGAAAATCCAAGCCTTAGGCTTGGTAAATTCCAAAGTATTTTAAAGCGCATACATGAATGCACTATAGAGGGTACACACTATAGCACATATGCACTATATCACATACGCACTATAGCGTTTACGTGCTATGTAACAAGAAGAAAAGGCTTAAGGGGGGGAGAGAGAGAGAGAGAGAGAGAGAGAGAGAGAGAGAGAGAGAGAGAGAGAGAGAGAGAGAGAGAGAGAGAGAGAGAGAGAGAGAGAGAGATTGTAATAAGTTACTACAAATGGTTTTTATTACAAAATTGTAAGAGTTTGTTCCACCTTTGATAATTATATTATTGTGTCAAGTTTGTCTCGAATGCATTACTCGACCCTTACATAATTCAAAATCCTTGGGAATTCATAGATTATAGAAGATTGATTTCTAGCTAGTCTATGCCTAGTGCACCTGTTGTTGCCTAATGCTTTTTAGGTGGTCCTAGGACCCCTTAGCTCCCATTATGACCCATCAGGACACATTAGGACCCATTAGGACACATTAGGACTCCTTACCACACATTAGTATATATAATAGATGTAGCTGCAATCCCATGTTCATCAAGAATATTCCTTATACCATGGAGTAATATAGAACATGCAATTTCTTAATGGGTCCTAAGGTGTTCTAGGATTTCCTATGGCCCATTATGACCCCTTGTGATACATTAGGAACACTTAGAACCTATTAGTGTCTCCTACGATGGTTAATATGTTCTAAGGGGTCCTAATGTGTCATAATGGGTCGTAGGTGGTCCTAGGACCCTTTAGGGCCCATTACAACCCATTAGGACACATTATGACCCTTATCTCATGATTTCCAATAATTTTGATATTGAGGACCCTTAGGACCCTTTATGACCGCTAAGAATACATTTTTGGGGTCTTAAAGGGTCGTAAGGGGTCATAAAGGGCCCTAGGTCACATTAATTCCCTTAACACCCTTTACAACCCTTTAGGACCCTTATGAATACATCTTAGGGGTCCTAAGGGGTCATAAGGTGTCATAGGATCCCTTAAGACCTATTACAACCCCTTAGGACCCATAAGATGGTCATAAGGAGTTATAAGGTGTCTTAGGACCCATTGATGTATCTTAAGACCCCTTAAGAACTCTTACAACCATTGATGAACCCTAAGAATACATCTTAGGGATCCTAAGGGGATGTAAGGGATCATAAGGTGTCAATAGACCCCTTAATACCCCTTACAAACCTTTATCACTCCTAAGAATACATCTTAGCAATCCTAAGGGGTCATAAAGTGTCCTAAGACCCCTTAAGGCCCCTTAGGACTCATGAGATGGTCGCAAGGGGTCATAAGGTGTCCTGGGACCCATTAATGTGTCCTATAACCTGTTACAACAATTTAATACATATTAGGGGTCCTAAGGGTTCATATAGGGTCATAAGGTGTCATAGAACACCTTAAGACTCCTTAAAACCCATTGAGACCTGTAATATGGTCATAAGGGGTCATAAGGTATCCTAGGACACATTAATGTGTCCTACAACCCCTTAATGCCTCTTATGACCCATTAGGACACCTAAGAATTCATATTAGGGGTCCCAAGGGATCATAAGGTGTCATAGGACCCTTTATGACCCACTGAGACCTGTAAGATGGTTATAAGGGGTCATAAGGTGTCTTAGGAGATATCAATGTATCCTACAACCCCTTGAGACCCCTTATGACCCCTAAGAATTCATCTTTAGGGTCCTAAGGGGTCGTAAGGGCCATAAGGTGTCATAGGACCCCTTACAACCCCTTAGGAGATTTAAGATGATTGTAAGGGTTCATAAGGTGTCCTATGACCCATTAATGTGTCCTAAGACCCCTAAGGAACACTTATGACCCTTGACGACCCCTAAGAATACATATTAGGCATCCTAAGGGGATGTAAGGGGTCATAAGGTGTCAAAGGACCCCTTAATACCCCTTACGACCCTTTAGCACCCCTAAGAATACATAAAAGAGGTCCTAAGGGGTCCTAAGGGGTCATAAAGTATCCTAGGACCCCTTAAGACCCCTTAGGACCCATAAGATGGTCGTAAAGGGTCATAAGGTGTCATAGGACCAATTAATGTGTCTTACAACCCCTTACAACAATTGAATACATCTTAGGGGTCTTAAGGGGTCATAATGTGTCATATGACCCCTTAAGACCCCTTACGACCCGTAAGATGGTCGTAAGGGGTCATAAGGTGTCCCAGGACACATTAATGTGTCCTACAACCCCTTATGACCCCTACGACCCATTAGGACCCCTAAGAATTCATGTTAGGGGGATAAGGGGTTGAAAGGGATCATAAGGTGTCATACAACCCCTTAAGACCCCTAATGATCCATTGAGACCCATAAGATGGTTGTAAGGGGTTGTAAGGTGTCCTAGGACACATTAATGTGTCCTGCGACCCCTTGAGACCCCTTACAATCCATTAGGACCCCTAAGAATTAATCTCACAGGTCCTAAGGGTTCGTAAGGGGTCATAAGGTATCTTAGGACCTATTAGTGTTTCCTACGACTCCTTACAACTATTAAGGACCCCTAAGAATACATATTACGGTTCGTAAGGGGTTATAAGCTATTGTAGGACCCATTAATGTTTCTTGCGACCCCTTGAGACCCCTTAAAACCCATTAGGACCCCCAAGAATTCATCTTAGGGTTCGTAGTGGGTCATAAGGTATCTTACAACCCATTAATGTGTCCTATGACCCCTTACAACCCATTAGGACCCCTAAGAATTCATGTTAGTGGTCCTAAGGGGTTGCAAGGGGTCATAAGGTGTCATACAACCTTTTATACCCCTAATGACCCATTGAGACCCATAAAATGGTTGTAAGGGGTCATAAGGTGTCCTAAGACACATTAATGTGTCCTGCGACCCCTTGAGACCCCTTACGACCTAGGTAAGAATTCATATTAGGGGTCATAAATTTTTGTAAGGGGTCATAAGGTATCTTAGGACCCATTAATGTTTCCTATGACCCCTTAAGACCCCTTACAACCCATTAGGACCCTAAGAATACATATTATGGGTCATAAGGGGTTGAAAGGGGTCATAAGGTGTTATAGAACCCCTTACAACCCCTTAGGACCCATAAGATGGTTGTAAGGGGTCATAAGGTGTCCTAGGACCCATTAATGGGTCATATAACCCCTTAAGACCCCTTATGGAACATTAGGACCTCTAAGAATACATAATATGGGTCCTAAGGGGTTGTAAAGGTCCATAAGGTGTCATAGGAACCCTTAACCCCTATGAATACATCTCTCTCTCTCTCTCTACCCTTCTCATGTTGCCACCCTCTATCTCTCCACTTATCTCCCTCTATCTCTTCCTTTCTTATCCTTTCTATCTCTCCTCCCTTGTTACTCCCTCTCACCCTTTATCATTTTGTATTTCTATCATAGGGGGTACACCTTATAGCGTGCACGCACTATGTAAGAATACAAAAATGGTAACAAAGCTAGGAAACTCATGAAAGAGACCCACATTTTCTATATATTATCTGATCTCTATGTTCTGTTCGACAAATATTCACTTTTCATTGTGTTGAAGGTCACAAAGAAGCATATTATATCAATTTGCACCACCTTTTTGTTTAAAAATCAACATCGAAGTGCGAAAGTAAATCATTCTTCTCCAAATTGAACGATTGAGGTAAGTGTTATTTTTTACATGTGAAATGTGAATGAAGAGTCTTTTTGTTTATAATTGATATGATACATGGACTTATTGAAGGCATAATTTGACATATTATAAGATATTTATATTATAATTTGAGTTATTGTTATAGATTGATATTATAACTTCAATTATTGTAATAGATTGATATTATAATTTGAAAGTTGTAATGAATTCATATGTAGAAATCATCATCATGCAAAGGAAATGAGAAAAGATTCTAACACCAGAAGAGCATGAAAGAGACAAAGAGAAGAAAAGGGAAAGAATGAGACAACTCCGTGAACACAAATAATTACATACCATATAAGAAGATTTTCCTTTGGATGAGGAACATGAAACATCAAAATAAAGTAAGAGAGAATAAGATTTGGAAACAAAAATGCAACGAATGAGAAACTTGCGTGCAATAAGACAACTAAATTATGAAGATGTGGGATCATCATCTATGAGCTCCCAAGTTAAAGAGACACCATCATCTAATGTTGGAGACACACCCTTGTATCATATTGAAGGCACACCATTATCTACATTTGAAGGTGTATGCACACTATTATCTACATTCCAAGGTGTAGGCACATAATTGTGTCATGTTGAAGGCACGCCGTTATTTACATACGAAGGTGTAGGCACAACATCGTGTCATGTTGAAGGCACACCATTAACATCTCAAGTTGGTGAGGATCCATCTTTCACATTTCAATTTTAAGGCACATCATCTTTGGTTGAAGGTACATAATTCACACATAATTTTGTTGATGTTCCTAATTTTGAGGCCACTCAATAGTTCAAAACACCTCCTAGAATTTTTTATAGAAAGCCAAAATATTTGATTGATATTGATACTAACATTTTGCAAGAAATGTCTGATAAGATTCCCAAGCGTACTTGTCAAAAATATGCTATAAGTATTTGGAGATTATTTTTTGAGAATTTAAATGTGACAGGAAGATGTCAACTATTTGTTGAAATGATGAGAAATCTAAAATTTAGGTCCATCATGAAGATTCTTGGGCTAAGAATGATGGATGAGTCAAGTGAAAAATCTATTGTAAAGAATCTAATGACTGCATATGAGGGTGTGGGTTCTGCATCACGCATGAAAGATAGTAATTTTGCATGATGTGTACTTACATCAACAATAGTAAGCACTCAAATAAAGAAATCATGACTCATTAGAAAGACAAGAAAAGGATTGAAAATAAGTAGAAAGTCTCTAATGAGAGCCATGGGAAGGCGTCAAAGAGCGAAAGATCCAAATAAAAATGAGTTATGGGAATTTTCCAGTAGGCTACCGCAAAAAGATAAAGCAATTGTTGAAGCTTTAAAATCCTTGATTGAATAATTTTGCAAGAATAACACATGATTATCTCCTAATCAAAGAGATGTTGTAAGAAGGAGGCTTGGTAGTCGAATCCAAGTTTCACATCTGAAACATTTTTGGATTTAACTCAGACAGAATTCTTTGTAAAATTTATACATATGTATCCTCAATTTAAAATTAGTCAAAGATATTTTGAAATGGCTAAACCTTTTTATGTGAAGATAAATCACACATGAACATCTTGTTATTGTTGGGTACATATTGAATTTTCTAACCATTTTGATGTTTATAAGCATATATGTGTAGATTTGCATTCTAATAATGTTTTGTAGGATTGTAACATTAATGACCCACCTAGATCTTCAAGGGAATTAATTACTACCATTTTATGTGAAAGAGGGGATGGTCAATAATTTTACAATCTCTGATGCTTGAATGGTTCATGCATATATTGTAGTGGTTTGCAACATTTGCCAATTTTTCAACATATGGAGAGTACAAATGCAATTGGGAATGAAAAAGTGGAATTTGGAAAAATATAAGACTGTGGCATATGCTCTAAAAGATGGAAAAGAGGCTAAAAGATGTGATTTAGTAATTGAAAAGATTCTAGTGTATGAGTTCATGGATATTTTTTGTGAAAAAATTGTGTATGAGAATGCAAGCAATATACATAGAGCTCGATGGTTGGATATGTAATTCAAGTTTTGCAAGGACACATTCCCACTTGATACCATTGTTTTAGTTGTGGAATTCGTAGAGAACTACACTCTACAACCACAAAATGAGATGTAAGAAAAATATTATAGCTCTCGATAGGTTGCTATATTTTTTCATATAGCATTCATGCATACACCTGATAGTACAGAGGAGAACATGAAGATATTGAGGGAGTATCATTTTTACATCAACAATGAGCCGAGTTTGTACACGGTTTCTTTCATCTTTTTTATGGTGATTTGGCTAATAGGGGCATATCATATCATCGGCACATCGTATGGTGAGACAATTGTGCATCACAATTCAAGAATTCTTGGATGTTTTATTGCTTGAGTAGGATGCATAAGAACACTATTATTCAGTATATGGGGAATTTCACAGAGGCCAGTCATGGAAAGGGAGATCATGATGGTGTAGGTACATGTATAAAAAGAGCCTTAGCACATGAATAATTAAAGTACAAAGAGAAAGAAACATTGTTAGATGTGACATGTATCCTCCAGTGGTGTAATGCTACAATGGGTCTAGGTAATGAAGGTGAGTCTACAGTTCATAGATTTTTTGGGTTGATGGATGAAACTAACATTGCACCATACGAGGATTGTTTTACAGTGTTAGGATCAAGTGAGCTACACTCTTTCAAAATCTCTAATACAAGTTCATGGATCATCTACACATGATATATGGCATTCTATTGTTCATCATGTACAAATGAAGATTGGGATGGGTACGAGTCAAAGGAATGGGTCGACGAATGGTCTACGCAAATTTTGAGCTCACTTGACTCCTATCGTCCCCCAACAACATTACAACTGACACAAATGGAATCATCCATTGACTTTGATCGTTTGTCCAATCTAGTGCAACCAGGTAAATTGTCAACGTACAAATAATCTCAAATTTAGTACTTTATCCTAACTATTCATTAAATTAATCTCCTCATTATAGTTCTGTCATTGTAGGCCATATTTTTTATGTTATTACACCTAAAGACAACGAAGAAGGGACAAATTATTATTTGTGTCATTGTGTTGAGGCAAAAAATAAATTGGATGACTCAGTTACAGATGGTGAAGGATTAGAATACCCTATAGGAGAAGTGGTTGTAACTGGTTCATGGCTTACATGGTATGGTATGAAGAACCCTAGGTTGTAGTTGTTCAAGGATTGGGATACACACATGAAGATTCTTCATTATTCCAACCTTGTCATTGCATCAAATGTCTATTTGATTAGATATGGAGGAAAACCACACAATCGAACTCTTTGGAAGGTTCGCGAGTCAGACCACGAGGAAATACTTGAGATAATAAAGGGTAGGGAAGATCCATCTAGTTCATTGGACTAAAAGTTGATACAAAATGTTGTAATGTCAAATCTATTTGAATGCATGTGCATATAACATGTATATTTGTATAGGAAGAAATTTCCTTGAATCCACATTGGGTGGACTATAAATTGCTCATCCATTACCTTGTATTTATAATGGGAAGTTTGAAAGATTTAATGAAAAAGTTTCTCTTATATTTTTTGGGGCAATACCAGAGGTTTTATCTACTTAGCTCTTTCCTCCCGGTGCTCATGATGAGCTGAGTTGTAAACATGTTTTTCATTAATAATAATAATAAAATATGTTAAGGAAATAAATTCTAGAAATAGTAGTCAAAAAAATTATGGTACAGCTACATATAGGCTATTGAGACCCTATAATATTTTGAGAAGGAAGATCTCGATGTTACAAAAAAAAATCTTCCTTCCATAAAAATCAGTTTTGAGGTTTAAGGGGTCAAATTATTCAAATCCCAAAACTTGCAAAGTTGCTCAGTTGAAATTTGCAACATTGCATATCTTTCAAACTATTCGTCGTCGCCTCAAATTGTCTATGCCAACATCTTTGGTTGGCCAAGTAAATGCTAGGAATAACCTCATTTTTCTCACCAAGTGGGTTGAACGTTTCCGACCACTCTAGAGCGAAGTGTTCCTAAAGGTGCACTCATCACCAAAATTGATGATCTTTAGGTGGCCATTTCTTGAATTTTGTTTGAGGTACCAGAAAACCATCAAGTGTTAAAATATCGTGTCATGGGGGTATACAATAACCTATCTCACTTTATGGAGATTCACTTTCATTTTCATTTGGAAACCCAATCTTGGTTTATGCCAAAACTTGCAATGTTGCTCAATTGAAAGTTGAAACAATGCATATCTTTCAAACCATTCATCATGACCTTGAGCCATCTATGCCAATAGCTCTGATTGGCAGGGTAAATGCTAGGAATGAACTCATTTCAATCACCAAACGGGTCGAATGTTGTGGACCACTCTGAAGTGAATTGTTCCTAAAGGTGCACTCAGCACCAAAATTGATGATCTTTAGGCGGTCATTTATCACAGCTCAGGTAAGGTACCAATGAACCATCAGGTTCTACAAGACCATGTCATAGATTTCTACAATAACCTATCTCATTTTCTAGAGATTCACTTTCATTTTCATTTGGAAACCCAATCTCGGTTGATGCCAAAACTTGGAATGTTGCTCAGTTGCAAGTTGCAACATTCCATGTCTTTCAAATCGTTCATCGTGGCCTCAAACCATCTACACCAAAAACTCTTTTTGGTTGGGTAAACATTAGGAAAAACCTCATTTTTCTCACCAAGTGGGTCAAACATTGTCGACCACTCTGGAGTGAAGTGTTCCTAAAGGTGCACTCAACACCAAAATTGGCGATATTTAGGCGCCAGTTTCTCGGAGCTCATGCAAGGTCCTGAAAAACCATTAGATGTTACAAGACCATGTCATGGGGATATACAATAACCTATCTCAATTTCTAAATATTCACTTTAATTTTCATTTGGCAACCCAATCTCGATTGATGCCAAAACTTGCAATGTTGCTCAGTTAAAAGTTGCAACATTGAATATCTCTTAAACTGTTCATCGTGTTCATCGTGGCCTCAAATCATCTACGTCAAAATATTTTATTGGTTGGGTAAACACTACGAATGACCTCTTTTTTCTCACCAATTGGGTCGAACATTGTCAACCTCTCTGGAGCGAAGTATTCCTAAAGGTGCACTCGACACCAAAATTGGTGATCTTTATGCGGTCATTTCTCAGAGCTTGTGCAAGGTATCAAAAAAATGGAAGGTGCTATAGGACCATGTAATGGGGGCCTAAAATAACCTACCTCAATTTTGGGAGATTCACTTTCATTTGCATTTGGAAACCCAATCTCAGTTGATGCCAAAACTTGCAAAGTTGCTCAGCTGAAAGTTGCAACATTTCATATCTTTCAAACCATTCATTGTGGCATCTAACTACCTTCACCAAAAGCTCTAGTTGGATAGGTAAACTCTACAAATGAACTTTTTTCACTCACCAAGTGGGTTGAACATTGCAGACCACTCTGGAGCAAATGTTCCTAAAGGTGCACTCAACACCAAAATTGGCTATCTTTAGGTGGCCATTCCTTGGAGCTCATGTGAGGTACCAATGAATCGTCAAGTGATATAGGATCATGTCATATGGGTCTACAATAACCTATCCCAATTTTTGGATATTAGCTTTCTTTTTCATTTGGCAATCCAATCTCGCTTGATGCCAAAACTTGCAAAGTTGCTCAGTTGAAAGTTGCAACACTGCATATCTTTCAAACTGTTCATCGTGGCCTTGAACCATCTATGCCAATAGCTCTAGTTGGCTAGGAAAACTCTAGGAAGGACATTTTTTCACTCACCAAGTGGGTCAAACATTGTTGACCACTCTAGAGCGAAGTGTTCCTAAAGGTGTACTCAACACCAAAACTGACGATCTTTAGGTGACTTTTTCTCGGTGCTCGTGTGAGGTACCAACAAAATATCATGTGATACAGGATTGTGTCAAAAGGGTCTATAATAACCTATCTTAGTTTCTAGAGATTCACTTTCATTTTTATTTGGAAACCAAATCTCGCTTGATGCCAAAAATTGCAATGTTGCTCAGTTGAAAGTTGCAACATTGCATATCTTTCAAACCGTTCGGCGTGGCCTCAAAACGTCAGTGCCAACAGGTCTGATTGGCCAATTAAATGCTATGAATGACCTCTTTTTTCTCACCAAGTGGATTGAACGTCGCGTACCACTCTGGAGCGAAGTGTTCCTAAAGGTGCACTCAACACCAAAACTGACGATCTTTAGGTGGCCTTCTCTCAGAGCTTGTGCGAGGTAATAGAAAAATGTTAGGTGCTACGGGACCATTTCATAGAGGCCTACAATAACCTATCTTAATTTCTAGAGATTCACTTTTTTTTTTCATTTGGCAACCAAATCTTGCTTGATTCCAAAACTTGCAACATTACTTAGTTTAAAGTTGCAACATTGCATATCTTTCAAATCGTTTGTCGTGGCCTCAAACCATCTGTGCCAATAGCTTTGATTGGTTGGTTTAATTCTATGAATGACCTCATTTTGGTCACCAAGTGGGTCAAACATTACAGACCACTTTGGAGTGAAGTGTTCCTAAAGGTGCACTCAACACCAAAATATATGATCTTTAAGTGACCATTTCTCAGAGCTCATGTGAGGTACTGATCAATCTTCAATTGCTACAGGACCGTGTCATAGCTTCCTACAATAAACTATCTTAGTTTTTAGAGATTCACTTTTTTTTTCATTTGGAAACCCAATCTCCGTTGATGCCAAAACTTTGAATGTTACTCAGTTGAAAGTTGCAACATTATATATCTTTCAAACCATTCATCATGGCCTCAACCGTCTACGCCAACAACTTCAGTTGGCCGGGTAAATGCTAGGAACAACCTTGTTTCACACACAGACTCACTCAAATATTCCAGATCACTCTAGACTGAAGTGTCCCTTAAGGTGCAATAAGCACCATTGAGCAACGATCTTTTGAGGGTCATTTCTCGAATCTCATGCAAGGTATCAACAAACCGTCAGGTGCTATGCGATCGTGTTATAGAGGTCTACAATAATCTATCTCATTTTTGGGATATTTGACATCATTTGAAATTTTTAACCTAATCTTGGTTGATGTAAAATCTTTCAATGTGCCTCGGTTGAAATGAGAAACATTGTGCATCTTTCAAACCATTCATCCTGACATCAAACCGTCTGTGCAAACACCTTCAATTCGATGAGTAAATACTACGAATAACCTTTTTAGGCTTTGCAACCAACTCAAACATTCTAGACCACACCATATGGGTGCATCCCTTAAGGTTCTTGTAATGCCCTAAATACACTGAGGTGGTCAAAATGCTCCAATAGGACTAAAATTGGGTAGGATTGATGTTTTTGATCTTATATGACCTATTTTAACTTGTTTAAGGTGTTGGAATGGAAATTACGAGTCTAGGTTTATGAAATCAAACATACATATTCACATAAAGTATGAATCATACAGTAATAATATACATAGATGCACATGCAACTATAAATATAAGGCATTAGCAATTTACAAAGAATAAGACATCCACACAAACATAAATTAGTATACATCAAAACACATGACACATGAATTTCATACTGAAAACATAAACTATATATATTCATAGGGCATGAAGAAAAATATATATGTCCAATAATACCATACATCAAATATATCCAATACAGTTAAATTGGCTTCGTGAAAGTCAAATGGATGTAGAACATGTCACTTATTTAATATACCAAAAATATGTCCAGTAATGCCATATTGGCATACAATGATTATCCCTAATCCAGTCGTTTCCCGCAAGGGGAAGAAAGCAAATCTCGGGTTGTCTTTGATCGTCACATCAATGAAGATGCAGTGGATGTTGTAGTCTTCTGCGTGCGCTCACTAGTCCTCTTGTCTAGACTCTTCTGCAACTTGAGCTAATAAAATAAAAGGTATAAACATCAATAACTAATATATATTGAAATTCAATTATACGATGACATAAAATAGAAGATTCCCTTACCGCTAGCAAATAGTCAATATGTACATCCACCGAAGAGGCATGCTAACAATCTGGAGTAATGAGTCCCTACAACAACGATCAAAATAATATTTAAACTACATACATGAATATCATTAAAAATTTCAATACAAATTATTAAAATAAAAATTAAAAATAAGTAATCTCTTTCATACCTTGGTCAGTGCTACAGAAATAGCTACAACTGCAGCTGCACTAGGATCCAAAGTATCATGAGCATCAGGAGGAGTCTCTACTATCAATAACTGAAAATGAAACAACAAGAGTATTATTTAGTTATCAAGAATACCTATAATTTTTTACAACCCCACTAAAGAATAAATGGTACCTCCATGAAGGTGCCACCACATCCTTTAGTGTGCGGTTTCGATGTTGTAGCTCTAGCATTAAAATAGTGCACAGGTATGCTAATTTATAAGACAAACATTCATATAAGAACATACCTGTTATGCCCTGCATACCCGTCCCTACATTTTGTAGGCAAAATGTTGGGTCCCCCTTTTTCGCTTTTTGCTTTTTCCTTGGTTTCTTTTTGTTTCCTTTTGTTCCCCTCTGGGTTTTGTCTCCATGAGGGTCATTTTCTTTTTCTTTTTGTTCTCTTGCCTCCAGGACCTGATCTTGGAGTGTGTTTGTCTTTTTGGAGTTGGTCAGATCCCGGACTCCAGGATTCTCTGCCATCATGTCTTCTTTTATGAGAAGGTGTGGCTACATGGAATCCCCAGGCCCAGAGTCTGGAGGTTTGCCTATTCCAAAGTTTGCGGAAGGAAAGTAATATATTTTCACCCTAAGGGTATAAATAGGGTTTACCAGTCACTTTCACACTTACTACGATCAAAACACTCAGAGCAATTAGAGCGATTCAAAGGCGATTAAGGTAATTCAATGACATTAAGTGCGTCTTGCTCTCTAAGATTAACAAGTGAATTAGTAGTCATTCACAGTGGTGTGTTAGCAGACATTTGAGGCTTCCTAGTTTGTAGAGGGCTGCCCATGCTCTTCCTCCTGTTTCCTCTATGTTTTCAGGTAGGTCCTTCGGCTCTCTTCCTTTTGGTTTCTGCTTTTCTTGCTTTTTGTCTCGCTTGGTTTTTGTTCTATTTTTTCTTTCTGTCTCTGATTTTGCTCATGTTGTCACCTCTCATTTTGGGGTGGCTCTGCCAGAGGGTTGTCCACCCTTTGTGTAGTTGTATGATAGTGTAAATATTTATGTATATACTTGTAAATTGCATGTAGATAGCTGTGTATATGTTGTTTGAGGGTCATTTTGCTTTGGCCTGTGAGTTTGCTTTGGCCCTCTGTAAATTTGTATATTAGTGTATATTGGATGTATATCCTTCCATTTGTGGCAAGCTCATCATGCTCCCTCATGTCCAGACAAAATTGTTGAGCTCGTCAGAGAGGTATTCACCATGGTTCAAACTTAGCACCTTGCCTGATCGATCCATGGTGACTTTCTCTCTCCTCTGTCATGTCGTCTTAATGGCGACATTAATTTCCCATGAATGAGCATTAAAATCCCATCCCATCTGGCATTTAATTCCCCCATGTCAGCCCACTTGTCACCATTAAGAGCCTTTACGTTGCCAGTTGTGTGGCCACATGATGACCCATGTCAGCCAAGTACGGCTCACCACCGGTCATGTTGACAATGACTAGTTTCTCCAGACTCTGGGTGTTGATCAGAATCCAATCCTCATTAACTTTGATATTCCAGGATTTTGATGCATGATAATACTTTTGGACAGGTGTGAAACGGTGGCAAATTCCCCGGAGTCCCTAAAATATTGTTTTTATCATATTATGTATTAACGGTTCTCTGGTCTTGTAGGTTGCAGATAGTCTGATCAAAATGTCTGAAGTGATAACTCCTCCTGATAGCCCGAAGCTTCCAAGTACCTCCACTCAGGCGGCCACAAAAACTAAGGCCGAAAAGATGCTGGCCAAACTACCACTAACCTCAAAATACCCAAGGGAGGGTGTTCTTGTGGGGTCCAAGGTGGACTCCAAGTTGTAGGAAATAACATATACCAAGCCCGGACTATGGGCTGAAACGTAGGGCTTGGTCTAGGCCATATACCAACAGAGGACCACCAGAGATGATATGGAAAAATACATGGCCACCTCCAGAATTATCAAAGCTGTAATTTTTCCCTACTCGGTGCAAGCATCAGAGCTGATACTCCAACTGGAGATGCTCTACAACGCCCCCACCCGGGTTGTTTTGCTCGTCGATCCTCAGCCACTACACTATTTGGCGCCCATTGTCAATCTAGATGCAGCTACTTTTGCTTCAGGGTTGGGGATCCTCCAATTCAAGGGAGCCATTGTTCTCTCCTAGTCTGCATCATTGAAGTAGTTTGGGGAAGCTTCCCTTCTCTCCTGGCAACATCTCAACACTCACTGGCTAAAGTCCCTAGGAAGGGACTATAAAAAGATGAAGCTGCAGATTCTTCGTGGGGACTTTAAAGAATGTATTCAGGCGGGGATTATATTTCTATGCAGGCTCTTTAGAGAGCCCCATGCCTGGGACTTTTTGGCATGGATATACTACTTTCTCTACTGCATCACCACCCACATTTAGACCTTCAGCTAGGCAGCTATCATCGCCAACCATGTGGATGCACAACTAAAGCGTATCCTCCAGACTTCAAAGTTCTACATGACATCTTACGTACTATGGGCACTAGCCCAACAAAGACCTACTTTTTAGGGTTTGTAGATAGTGAGCATTCTTAGGAATGGGCCTGACCAGTTGGTGCAGTGGGATCATTATCCCCAGGTCCATTGGGAACTTAGCTTCCCTAATTTTTGTCGGGTAAATGACACGTTCGTTTACCATAACATTCTGACACTTACTTGGGATACTAGGTACCAATTGTCACAAGAGGCGATGAACCTAGTAAGCACTTATGACAGTTACTTCATTCAATTCCAACAACATACATACATTTGGGTGACCGGCTTCTCTGGGAAACCCTACCTACTCCCTAGATATTGCGGGGATAGGATCATTCTTTTGGAGTTTTGCAGGCAAATCCTGGAGCTCCATGCATTCTTTGCCTTGAAAAAGGTTGTATCTATTCCATTCCCAATGGTTTTTGGGAACTATTCTTGTAGTCTCACGGCGGCCAAGGAGGCTGAAAATGAACTTAAGAGTCTTGGACTGGTGGAATTCCACCACACCAGAAGTAATTTTGACCCAGTGTGGAAAATAAGGGAGGCGCTGCCCCAGGCATCCGAGCCACATACAAATGATATTGAATATTTCTGGGCAGATTGCATAGACAGTTTTGATCTTCGGGCCCGGCAATGCTCCCGCATGTCAAAAGGTTTGATGAAAGCCCTCAACCTTTGGGGCTTTCCAAAGGATTTCATAGATGATGGGTCTCTGGGGAACCCAACATATAAAGAGTAGGGGATGGATAAATTGGATCTCCCTTCGGTGGATTGGGGCATCCCGGAGAACTTAATGATTGAGGAGGTATGCCGCCCCATTATAGATAACAATCAAATATTTTGAGCGGGTGTGTCCAAGGAGCACCCGAAAAGGACCAATTGTGTGGAGGTCTGCTTCTACCTTCAGAGCTGCAGGACCCAACAAAAGTAAGGGGAAGGAGAAAGAAATTACCTCGGCCACGGTGTCCCCCCAAGTGCCTCCCAAAGGTCCACTCCCCATGATGGCACAAATACAAGAAAAAATGGACGTGTCGAGGCCGACGAGCCAGAAGATAAGTGCCCAGCTTTCCCGTGGCCTCCTCGCAACTCCAGCAACATCGGCTCACCCGACGAGATCCCCGTCGTTGGCATCACTAATGAGCAGGCAGGCATTCACGGAGTTGGAGTCTAGAGATATTCTAGATGCTGGGGCCCCATTACAAAGAAAGAAGAAGCAGAAGGTAAACCCTGCCCAAAGTGCAGACATGGGCCCCAACATGCCTAACTTTCCCCCAGTAGAGATCAGTTTGGATTCTCTCAAACTAGATGATATAATAGAATTCTCTTTCCCGCACGATGACCTCGATGACATCTTTGAGATGGATGAGCTTATGAACCTACATGGGGAGATAGACCAGGTGGTGGAAGAAATTTATGCCCAGGAAAAGGAAGAGACCCCCACCGAGAAAGAAGCCCCAGAGAAAGAAGCTGCCATAGAGCAGGAAGTCCAGGAAGAATCACAAAAGGAGCCCAAGCAGGAGGAAACATTAGTCCAGGAGATCAAGAAAGAACCAAGGCAAACAATAAATGAGCAACCGATGACTGTGAAACTGGACCCGTGGGATCAACCGTACCCCCAATCGTCACGCTCAAGACGCATTTGGTTACTTCGGGTGACCAAGCACCCCGGAGTACATTCAGTGAGGTGATCACAACGAACCAAACACTAATCCTTGGCCAGATACCTCCGACACTTTTGGAGGATGTTGCAATGGAGAAGGATATCCCAACAAATGACACTGAAGAAGAATAACAACAACAACAGGATGAGGGGAGAATCCCCAAGGATATGAATGTTGATTCACCTAATGTTGAGAAGGAAGGGGCAATCCCTGATGATATAGGTGATGTCGATGCCAGCGGAGAGGAGATCCCAGACATCACAAAAGAGGACGCCAACAGGGTGAAATACATTGAGGCCCCCGGAGAGAAAGAAAAGGAACAGGAACAAGAACAAGAATAGGAACATGAATAAGAAAAGGAGAAAGAGCCCAATGACACTGCAGATACCGGGAATGCACCACTGGACTCCGAAGGGAGTCCCAACACCCAGGCGTTGGAAGAAAAACTGCCCCAGCTGCCATAATGGCTGGAGGAATCCAGAAAGAGAAGAGAAAGGCCCCAGCGACAGCAAAAGTGTTCCACTCTCCCTAGCCAAAATGATGGCCCAAAACATAGAGGACGAGAAGCCTAAAAAGGCCCAAATAGTCCATACCCTTCGGGCTGGTCCAGAAGGAAGCACAGTTGTAACAATTGCAACACCTCCCCCAGATACAGATGCAATGGCGGTAAGGGTTGAAGATTATACAATCATGGAAGTGCCTCTGGGGAGGAGAGACAAACATGGTAAATTAGACTTGCTAAGAGAAGCAACCAAGGTGGTAGAATCCCACTATGATAAACAAGCCCAAAAGCTCAAGGAAGAAAGGGAAAGGAACACAAATCTTGTCAGGATTTTGACAGAGCTTGCTCAACCCATCACTATCATTCTTCTGGAAGCTTCCACATCCAGAGCATCACTTGCACAGGGTGATATAGATGCATTAAGAAGCATGAAAAGGAAGGTGCATGCAGCTGATGAATGGGTGGTTGAACAGGTAGGAAACGTTTGGAATTTCCTAGTGGCTACACTCTCAGATATGTACGTAGCCAACAACGTTCTACACTGGGCCAAAAATACAATTACCATCTGGGAGGGAGAGACCAAGCAGTACAAGGCCTGGATGAATGAGTTGGGATAAATCATGAGTCTCGGAGAATAAATTATCACCGAGGCTAGAATTTTGGGAGAGGAGTCCTTTGACTTTGTCTAGACCCAACACTCCAAACTTGATCTCACATTGGAGATGAGCAAGCAACTAGTAGGGGCCCTGTGGGATAAATTTCTGGAGGTAGAATATTCTTTAAATATGCACAAGGCATTCATTACAAGGGTTTTGGAGGTTGATTCCTTTAGTACCAAAACATGTACTCTAGAGGAGTATGTCATAGGAAAATTTGACGACCTGATGGAGGCTCGATATCAGTCCCCAGAGGGAATGGATAGATCAAAGATGTCACATATTTCTTGCATGGTGCTTCGGGCCCACGATGCCACAAAGATGGCCACAAAATTCAAGGTAAATACTCTAGATTTGGGCAAATAGGTGGAGAAGGCCAGGTATCGCCGAGCCAACCTCAAGAACATAGATGAAGATGGCATTGCCCAGCTCCTGGAAACATTCAAGAATAGCAAGGAGTAATAAATTTCTCCAAATTCTGGATATTTTCACCAGCAAGGTGCATTCTTTCACATTCATTATTCTTTGAGTGTAAGCTCCCGGATCCCGGAGTCCCAAATCCAACATTTTTGTATTCTTTTGGTGGCCCATGTTCAGGTTCCCCGGAGCTGACCGGTCACTATCCAGTAGTTAATAACGGGGTCAGAACGTTGATGATCTTGATAGAGTGTGTCAGATGGACAGAGGGTTTTGACAGATGGTCTTCCCAAGGTGCCGCTCTAGCATTAACTATCGGGCACATCAAAGATAGTAAGCTGCATATTACATTGATGAGGCATGTAGCCTCAAACTCCAGAGAGATTCAATTTCTTCTCTTCTCCCTCCTGCACTCTTCTCAATGCTGATTCTTCCATACCTCTCTTCTTGTCTTATTCTTCTGACATGTCAGACCTCGGTCCTCTTCGAGGTGATTGTAAATGTGGTGCAGGTAGTACTGACCACCAGATATTATATTTTATTATTGAGTGTACAGTTAGATTAGGTTAAGCTTTAAGGCAAGTATGTGTATAAATAACAAGTCTGACCTCATTTCAAGGGTCGGAAAAATTGATGATTTTGCAGTCCATACTTTTTAGCTTTCAGCATTTCATTCCTTGTAGTTGTAGAGCTCAATGCTTGGTAGTTCTTAGTAGTTCTTGGTAGATAGATGCTCTCTTGGAGCTATTGATGTACACACCAGTGATGCTAGAAAACTATTAATGAAGAAGGAAGGATTCTCGCAATGATGTTGTTGGTGTCTTGATCTCTGAGTTAATAATCTTTTGTGCTGTATGTTTCTGATGTCCTTTTCTCTAATGTTTAAGTAGATTAACGACCTCTTTCCCCTTGCTATTGAACATGCATCAATCTCTGGTTCTGTATATGTTTAGTATTTAGTATAGTTCATTAGAGCATGGTTAATGTTTTAAATGTATTTGCATAACTATAAGTAGAATGAACACACTCTAACCCTGGCATATCTTTTGAAGTTTCTTTGACAATCCAAATGCTTGCAGGAAACCCCGACCTAACAAAATCCCCAGAGAAGATGAGCCAAGAAAACCAGCTATCCCCCCAAACAAAACAGTCACAAACCCAACTTAGCTCCCGTACTGTCGAGACCTGACACTCAGGTGCTTGAAGGCCCAGAGAATTTATTCCCCAGACAACCTTTATAGGTGAAGTTGGTCGCTACCCCGGTACCTAGTGACAACTTACATCTATTGGTGAGACTGGTCACAAAGTCCCGTCAACAGTACCACTGACATGTTAATTATAATGTATTATTACATATATACCTGTGGACTCAATGATGTCGTCACAAAGCTAGGTGAAGGAATGTGATCACTGCCATGACCACTTTGACTCGGGATTGTGATCATAATTAGTCTAGTAATTTAGTTATTCATTCATTTATTAATTAAATATAATCAAGTAAATTATATTAACATGCAAATAAAGATACCTCAAGGAAAGTTGAACGATGCCCTTCCTTGTCTAATGTGAACGTCGATGGTCCAATAGTGAACTAATGTACATGCATAATAACTTATGAGACAACTACTCATATAATTACATAATAATCAAATATATTAATTAAAATGCTTTATTCGATACATACTTGTGGAGTTGACGACGTAGTGTAAAAGGGGGCAGGGGGATCATTGCCACTGCAACTGACACTCTTGCCCTTAATTTTGATCATAATCAATAGATACTAATTTAATTATTCTTTCATTTATAAATGAAATATGATCAAATAAATTTAATGAACTTGCAAATATTTACCTGTGTATCAATGCCAAATGTCACATTGAGATTATCATCGGGCATCATTCCATCATCCTCTTCCTCTTTGTAGGCTGTACCAAATGTGCACAAGGATCCATAAGACTGACAAATATGACTACTTGAAGACTAACCATGGTCACCCTCGACTAAAGGGGTGGCACACTAAATGAGATTCAGTGTCAGAGCACTAATCATGCCTAGTGTGTCCACCTCCACGTGTTCCTTCACAATGGAAGGAATACTAACATGATCCACCTATGGCTTGCCACTGGACACCCTAGACCTTGCATTAGGATCATGACATTCCATAGGTCTATCAAATGATGACCCCCCACCTCTACCCTGAGATTCTAGAAATTCAAAATAATTTGGCACCTCCTTGCGGACAAACTCACAATAGAGTTTCCTCAGGAAATATATAGGAACCTCATGATTGTTACAGGGAGGTTAATCAAAGATCATCCACCATCTATCCCAAAAGTTTATTTTTATATCTTCATTCAAGCACCAATGAATTAATAACCTCTTTGTTGTAGTTCTAAGAGTATCAGTTCCCCTAACTTTTTAAGGACTTTGCAAATGTCATCTTTTGTGATCTGTTTATTTTTTATGTCCTCATATGATAATTTATTTGCATAATATCATTTTTGTTCTTCTCTTTTGTCATGTCATAAATGAAGTTGCCCACTAACTGAGCCTACATGAGTCAAGATTAATTTTAATGATTTTGAATGTGTTTCTCTTCTAGGATTTGTATCAATAGAATCTTTTAACCTCATCATTAAAGATTCTAATTCTATTTTCCCTCTTTCTATTTGGTTAATCAAATTTTCATGTGTTCCAGGAGGAGGTTTCTCGATTGGTGGAGGTAGTCAAGGTTCATTTTCTTGTTATTTTCAACATTCATTTGTTCATGAGGAGAAAATGGAGGGTTTGGTTGAGGGTTTTCTTTAGGGAGATCATTCCTTCCTGCAATTAAAACAAAATGTATTTTAAAAGCCTAATTAAACTTAAAATTTAAGAGAAGAAACTTTGACAATAAAATTTGATTGAAAACTGAAATTAAACTTAAATTTCAATACAAATAAGAGACATAGATTGTAGAATCACTTACTTCTTTTTCTGGTTTGACCTTAACGACATCGTGGAGCCACTTTTTGTTCGAATTGATGAAGCAACCAAGCAAAAAATCCTACGTATGCACTTTGCAAGCTCTCTTCAAAGATGAAACACGACTTTCAGGGGAATAAATGAGCCATTTTTATGGCTCTTTGACCTTTATAAGTATTTACATAACACGCACATGCTATGTTTTGAATTGCCCAAGCCTAAGGCTTGGGAAATCTAAGCCATAGCGCGTGCATGCTATAACGTGCACACACTATGCTATTTTGGGGACCAAAAAGTAATTTGGCACCTTTTGGTCCCCCATCTTTGTGCATATACCCACCATTAACAATAACATTGAAACTATAAAACAAATAACTTGAAAATGTCGTACATTAAATTGCAAAGCACTCAATTTGTGAGCCTTGAAATAAGCTGAATAATAATAATTGTTCAATGTAAAGCCTTAAACAGTTATAATTATACCAATAAGTGGAATATGAACAACGATGCATAAGAAGATGAAAATATCAAATTCGTAGGACTATTAACATACCAATGAAGCTAGAACACAGGAGTATGATTCCCTTTTCGACTTATACGTGTTTATGAACACAATAAGTTATGTTCACAAACACAGACACTCAAAACAAAGTGCAACAAGCACCAAAAACAACAATAGTGGAGGTTATAGTTAGAAAAGATATAAAAAGAATGCAAAAAACCTAGATTTGAATGCCCTAAAATATTTACTGTGGCCTTAGTGAGGATAAAATCCTCACCTTCATCAAAGATGATGAGAGAAAACTTCATCCATACCTCCTCCCAACAGTCACCGTGAAGGGTTCCCATGCAATGCTCAAAAACTTTATCTATGATGCAAGTGGAATCCATACTTGCAAAACAAACAGCGGAGGAAGCAAACCCATACACAATGGTAAGAATGCAATATGAAAAACCAAAGAATAAGAAACAATGTCAAGAAAAAACTAGTGTATTACTTACAAAAACGATGGTGTAGCTAGTGAAGAGAAGAACATGGTTTTGTCAGGTCTTGAAGTTGCAAAGTCCCTCGTCGAACACATTCTGGTTGCACAAATGTTGAAGACTCTAGAATGGGTGGGATAGAAAGGAATGAGACATGGCTCGTTTCGTGAGGAGTCGGGCGTATTGAATGGAGTTATGTTCAAAATATGCATCCCCTTAGCTGATTGTGAGGTGAGGTGATGCGTAGTAAATGCCACTGCATGTTGCAGTGTAAGGTGGATGCAGGAAGTAATGGTGGTAAATTGGGTGGCCATGTGGTGGAATGTTGTGTGGCCACCTTGTCTAGTTCAAACACTAAATAGTTATTGTTTGTGGTGTGGGCCCACACACGTCCCAATTAACACATTGAAATTTCACAATGAAGACACCTTGGACAAATGGGAGCAGAACACGTGACAAAATCGTCGATTCATGGAAAAAATGTTTGATTTGAGGTTGCCAATTAGTGATCTAGATAATCGATTAAAAAAAATGAATTATAGATCCACGTGGCAACCGACATAAACCCTCGAAGTTAAGACTTCTCTCCCCTACCAATTAATTATTTATTTAATATAACTTATACAAAGTATTTATACTGTAAATATAAACAATCAATAATAATTATAAATTTAAAATAAATAAATAAAAACAAACATTACTCTGCACCACCGCTGTAAAAAATGCATTCATCTATTAAGCTATCTCTCATTGCATTTACATAACAAGAGACACAAGCGTCAAAGTTCCTGCCTATGGTGAAATGTTTGAAGGTGTAGTTGATGCATTTTATGTAAAATGGACGAAGTATGTCATAGAGAAAGTTTTGTGAAAACATTTTGAACATATGGTTATTAATAATTTGTAGAGAGTATAAATAAAGAAATATTTGTAGGATGGGGGGCATTAGTTTTTTGTTATTGTTGAAAGCATATAAAAAATGAATTTATGATGTTGAGGGTTTGTAAAGTTAACAAAAGTGGGCGCTGAGAAGAGGTGATTGAAACTATTTTAACATAATTTGATATAGAAGCATTTGCAATAAAAAGTTTTCATGAAATTAAAATTATATATTATGATTTTATTGAATTGAAATTTGAATTGTATATAGCAATTGAATTCAATTGAAATTGGTAGTGTTGTTGGTCTTTAAAATTTATAAATCTTTTTGAAGGTAAAATTTTTTATTTTGTAAAGTTGCAAATTGTAAATTGAACCTTGAATCTTGTAGTAGAATTTTTTCGGTACAAAGTTCAAAGTTCAAAATATTTTGTAACATATGCGTCTTGGGAAAGTGGCTTGTTGTTAAAGCTTATTCCTTTTGGCATCGCGGTCACATATTATTGTGCAGGTTGTAAATTGAATTTTGAACTTTGTACCTCTTTCTCATGGTACAAAGTTCAAATGTTAATATGCAATCTTATGATTCTGTGAAGATTTTTTTGCGGTGGTGTTTTTGGGTGTGGCATTTTCCAAAGTCTGCCGTAAAGATCGTGGGACCCACTATTGTTGTAATGTGCATGAATAAATTTAAACTATTTTAACATAATTTGCTAAAGAAGCATTCACAATAAAAAGATTTCATCAAATTAAAATTATATATTATGACTATATTGAATTGAAATTTGAATTTGTATGCAATGAAAATTCCTGCAGCTGCACAGCAAGTCAAAACATGCATATATAAGATATATCAAATATTAAAAGCATGCAAGAAACTTGAAATACAACTAAATTCTCACTACAACCTCCGATGAGCCAAAACGAGTGCACCCAAGACTCGTTTGATTTGCTCTTAGAGATTTTGTGGGTGTGCTCTCCC
>MU224205.1:208130-242425 GCA_018584345.1 Thuja plicata
CACTCCCTAGTTGACATGTCATGGCCTTGAGTACAAATCACAAGTGTCAAATGACACACACAACATTTACACATCACTAGGCCATGTCATATCCACTTGGGAAAAATCACAAGGAAATAAGAAAATACATTTAAGGACTACATTTCCACAATCAACTATATACATTTACAAATTAAATCACGATACAACGAGGTCTTGCCTCTCATTAGGTGCAACCTTGGTTCAAACTGAGTTCACATATTCCTTTGTTTGGTTCCCTGGATAATATACCATGGTCTCATACCTGCACACTCAATTCAAATATTAGTAGTCTGAGGAGATAAATATATATATTATAAGGGAATAAGCAATATTCGAAACTTAAGGAAAACATCAACATACTAAGTTTATTTCTTAAGATCACAAGAATATAATAATTTCATTTTACGCATACAACATAAGGTAAGATTCACATTGCATGATACCTAAATATAATATCCTTTTCAAAAAAATTATCCTATCATCAAGAACCCATAACATAATCATAATGCATTTCCAAATCAATTGTCTCAAAAATAAATGTCCATAATAGAAACATAATATAGTCCGTAAGGTGCATCATAAAGTATCATGTGTCCAAAATCCAAAATTATCAATCCATGACATAAAGCATAAAATCCATGAGGTCCGTAGTGCATCAAAAAGTAAAGTATCATATGCTAAATCTATCATAAGCAGAAAAACTAGAAATCTACAATGGGGTTCGGGGTGAGGCCTCACATTTACAATGACATCAAAGTGTTTCATGTTAGAATAAAATTTATTGAAATTAAAGCATGTGAATTATAATTGTTTGTATCTATTATATTTTTCTTATTAACAAAAGGAAGAATTGTACATACAACAAAATGTATGTTTTGAAAAAAAACTGGACTCAAAAAAAATATATTGAAAATAATTCATATATGTGTCACTACCACTATCTTTTATGCCCTTATAAATGGTCAATCAAAAATTCTCTTTAGTAGTATTAGAGGAATCAACCAATGAGATCATAGTTCTCCTTATTTATTATAATCATGCTTGAGGTACTTGGTAGAAACATTTCTAAGCTAGCTAATTCTCTAGCTGTAGCTGGCCTTAAACTAGTTTTCTCCTATTCTCTCTTCACTCACCAATACTTCGTTGATGAAACCATCCGCTTTGGTATGTCCACTTTAAAAGTAGTTATGGGATTGAGCACATTTACCAATTTCGTTGTTTCTTCTAGCTAGTAGATAAAACAATGTAAAGAGTTTAACTGCTATTGTAACACTCTCGAGCTAGTAAAACTCCAAAATGTCGGCTCCTTGAATTGCATCATAGATCAACTTCTAGTTATCTACCCAAGTCTTCCTCTCATGGGTAAAAAAACTTCACCCCATTATTGGAATAGATGGGAGAAAAGAGTAAAAAAATCACTAGATGGAAAGGAAATCTTCTAAGTTGATATGGGAAATTTCTAAGAGTCCTTAAGGCTCTCTCCAAATCATTCTTATGTACTTCCTTTCCCTTGTTAAGATTACTAAATTTATTGTTGATAAAAGTGAACAAATCTAGAAGATATTTGTATGTACTACAACCAAGGAGAAATGATCTCCCCAGCCCATGGGATGAGGTTTCTTCCATCTCGTTAGATATTTTACTTCATAGTGTATATTTCAATGTATTTATGCCTAATATTTCCCCTATTGAATCCCCTTTATCACAATCTATGTATAAGTTTCCCCTCCTATCTATTTTTGCTGCTAGAAAGCTCCATGAAGTTAGTCTTGTCCAACTAAGCTACTTTCCCCTACATTATGGGCTAATATATTCTTGTAGATCAACACTCCTTAGTATTTCACCTGCTAAAAATCCCCAACAATTCAGAATCTAGAATCTGCACTTGTAACCCTAATAGAACCACGAAAGCTTTGCTTTGTCAACCTTTGGCTATGGAAAAAACCAAGAGAACTTATGGAAGGAATTAAAATCTCACATGTTACATTGTGACTAGGTAGTAATTATGTCTTACTAAGGGGAGAATTTTAATTGGAATTGAAGGGCACTACCCACCTAAGCCCTAAAATTAATAAAATATCTACTAGATTATCTACCCTCAAATGTAAGTTGAAATACAAGTGCATATAGGAAGACGTGAATGTGGTGGTTTCTAGTGGGGGGCGATAACATATATGAGCTCAACATCTTTGATAAGAAAAATCTCGAAGATGTCTTGAGTGTATTGATCACAAAGAAAGAAAATTCTAAGATAATCAAACTAAGGATAGCTCTAATTCAAACACTGTTGTCAACATTGTGAGGAATAAAAAGTTGAGTTCTCTTATAAAAAAAAATTATATCAAAAAGCACAAAAGACCTGTAGTGTTGTGAAAAAAACTAATTTGGGAACATATATTATGTGAAGACAGCTACCACTAATATGGAAAATCAAAATGAAACCTAGGAGACTAATGTTGAGGAAACACACAAGAAAATTGGTATGCTTAAGAACAAGATTCAAACCTAGGGGACTAATTTTGACAAACAACACAAGAAAATTGACATACTTAAGAACAAGATTCAACTAGTTGAAGGAAAAGAATTCAAGGAAATAAATAAAAAGCATTGCAACATCTACCACATCAATAGAATGAGGGACCTTCTCCAATAGAGAATGTTGGGGATGGAAAAATAAAATTGTTTAGAAGAGTTTGTGAACAAGATAACGAAGTTGAGCAAGGAGAACCTAAATTTCACTACTGGTAGCTTCAATATTTTGTTGGGTGGGCATGATAATAGAATAAAAAGGAAAGGAAACTAAAGATGCCCCAACAAAAAATTGGACATGTTGAGAGCCAATCTTAACAATTTATTTGAAGAAAGAGACAATTTTAGGGCTGAAGGATTCAATTAGGTCTCATATTGGTTAGGTTTTGTTTCTTTTGGATTGTTTATGTGTTTAATGCCTAACCTTTTTATTTCTATTTATGTAATTTTTTTCAAATTTTATATTTCTTGATATGATTTAAGCAATGTAGGAGTAAGTGTCCTTATTTATCCCTTCTATCTAAAAAAAAATGAAATTTATATATTCATGTATATAATAAATTAAATAATTCTAATGTAAGACAATATTTTTTGTGAAAATAAAATAACTCTAATCTTCAAATATAATATAGGTTGTATTGCTTACTAGTTATAAAATGAAAATTTAATTTTAAAATTAAAATTTTATTCTTTTCATATTTTAATTGAATAATTATTTAATTTTTAAACAATCAATAATATTTATATTTCAATTTAACACTTTTAAAGTAATTTTTAAAATATATTAATTTAATTTTATATTTTATCTATTTATTTTTGTTTGATCCTTGTCTAGTATATTTTGTTTGATTAATTATTAACTTTTCTATACTATGCAAGTTTATAGAATTTCAATCACAATTTACAATATGATAAACGTATATAATAAAATGAATGCAAATAGAATCTTATAAATAGAGAATAAATTTTTTTCTATATTTTTAACTTGGTCAGTTATTTAAATTTTTTTAATATAAAAAAATCCCAATAAATTTAAGTGAAGCTATGTAAATACAAATTTAAAATAATTAAAACTAAAATTAATATTTTAAATAATAGTACAAATATAATCAATATTTTTGCTTGTCATTTCTTTAGCATTTATTTTGATTTTAATAATTAACAACTTATTTTTAATATAAAGAAGAAAAAATACTAAAACAATTGATTATAAAATGGGTGTGCCCTTCATAAGAAGGATTCACTGTACACAAATTCTAAAGAATGAAGAAAAATTAGATGAAATGAAAGTCGCACAATTAGCAAGAGAGAAGGAAACATTTGTTTACCTTTACATTTAAACATCTAAATCATGAGTAATTAGTAAGACTTAAAATACATATTTATTTTAAAATATTTGAAACCTTTCTTATATATTAGTTATTTAAATTTTTTTAAGAAATTTTAATAATTTAAATTTAGATTGATTATTATTATTTTTTTTTTTCATAAATAGAAACATTTTTCTAACAACCATTCAAATTATAAATACTCTTTAACAATTTCACAATATATATACTTTCTTTGTTACTCTTTGTAAACGAGTAGAGTGACGTAATTAGTAGGCACTTTTTGCAATTTCTATTGACTTATTCTCGCCCTTTCAGCTACGAAGCTCGGCTAGTAAAGACGGTTGTCAATGACGTCATTAAGAGATTCGACAGAGTGCCGTTAGATGTTATCAAGCATGCAGTGGGCATGGAGAGTGTGAAGAATTCTCTGATTGAGAAATTAGGTCTCAATTTAGTGGGAGAGGTGGTTAAAGTTGGCATATGGGGTATTGGTGGTATTGGGAAGACTACAGCTGCTAAGGCCGTGTACAATCAAATTTATGCTGATTTTGAAGCTGCTTGTTTTGTATTTAATGTTCGCGACACTGGTGCAGGGACCACTGGCCTTATACAATTACAGAAAAAAGTTCTCAAAGATCTATCCAAATATGGTGGAGAAGTAGGCAGTGTTGATGAAGGCATTTCTTTGTTCAAATATCATTTCAAAGGAAAACGTGTGCTGCTTGTTTTGGATGATGTAGATAAAAAGGAAAAATTGAATGCTTTGATTGGGGATTGGAAGTTGGCTCCTGGCAGTAGAGTTATTATAGCATCTAGAGATAAGCAAATTCTCAATGATGCAAGGGTCTTATCTGAACGCATCCACGAGCTGAGTGGATTGAATGTAGATGAAGGTCTCCAGCTATTTAAATGGCATGCTTTTCTTGGAGCATCTCCAAGTCACAGTCTCCAAGTTCTGTCTAGAAGAATAGTGGAAGCTTGTAATGGGCATCCGCTTTCATTGGAAGTGATTGGATCATTTCTTTATGGTAAAGATGACATATCTTACTGGGAGGAAGCTCTTCAAAACATTATCCTCCACGAAGGAATTCTCGAAAGACTTGAGATCAGTTATACTACCCTTAGTGCAGAGGAAAAACAACTATTTGTGGACATTGCTTGTTATTTCATTGGAGAGCACAAAGCCTTGCCTGTCGCTTTCTGGAAATCTATGAAGTACAAGATGGTAGACACTTATTTATTGAATCTTTCAATGAAATTACTCATAAAGATAGGTGAGAAAGGTGTATTTGATATGCATGACCTTTTGCGAGATATGGGGCGAAATATTGCAGACAGAAAGCATACCCGCCTATGGGACATTGCAGATCCAAGCGCCATATCCGACAGCACCAATTTCTCTCACCTTCGGCTCAATGGAGGCACTCCACAAAGGCTTGAAATACTGTGCAGACCTGGTCTCCGCTATCTTCATTTGGAGAATCTGCGCATTGAAGGCATGACAGAAAACACGCTACTCATGCTTCCTCCAAGTTTGATATGGCTAAGGCTGGAAAACTGTACTTTCGCATTTGGCGAGGAGAGACGTCACCACAGTATTGGGGGTAACAGTCTACAATTGAAGACTATGCAAATAAAATTCTGTTCTGGCGTTGACGGTCTTTCTGTCTCTCTCGCTACGCTGTTTTCACTTCCTAATATACAGCTGCAATACTTGGACTTTGAAGGGTGCGAAGACTTAAAAAGCCTCCCTGATGCTATTGGTAACCTCTCACAACTCCAGCAATTGCACTTGAAAAAGTGTAGAAGGTTAAATAATCTTCCTCATACTATTGGCAACCTGTCAAAGCTGCAGCACTTGGTCTTGAGAAGGTGTTCAAGTTTTAAAAATCTTCCTCGCACAATTGGCAAGCTGTCACAGCTGCAACACTTGGACATGAAAAGGTGTGATAGCTTAAATAACCTTCCTGATCTTATTGGTGACCTGTCACAGTTGCAGTGCTTGAATTTGGGAAGGTGTAGAGTTTTAAATAGTCTCCCTGATACCATTGAAAAGCTGTCACAACTGCGACACTTGGACTTGAAGATGTGTTACAGTTTAAATACCCTCCCAAATACAATAGGCTACCTGTCACGATTGCAGCATTTGAACTTGGAGAAGTGTGTAATCTTAAAGAGCCTCCCTAGTACCATTGGTAATCTGTTGCAGCTGCAGTACTTGAATTTGAAAGAGTGTGTAAACTTAGAAAGTCTACCGGATACTATTGGAAACCTGTCACAGCTGCAGCATTTGGATTTGGAAAAGTGTGTAAACTTAGACAACCTCCCTTATACTTTTGATAATCTGTCACAGCTGCAATACTTGAAACGACCTCCTTATGTATAGCACTCTGATAGAGCTTCAAGTATTGCTAAACAGAAATTGAAATTGAGACAACTTTAAGATGCATTAAATTTTCTTGTGATTTAATCCATTTAGTTTTTTTAATGGAGAAATTTATGTCATTATTCTTTATGTGATATGAGAACATATAGTCTTTAAGTTAGTACCTCTTCTACTAAGAACCCAAAATTGACAGAATCTATCTTTAAATTTTATTTTTTAATAACTATATGAACTCCGCAAAAGTTATGATTACATGTTGTGTGGCACTGTTATATCAGTTCTGAACAGAAAGTAAATGAGTAGAATACCTTTGATTTTTACACGTTTTTACAGTCTTTATGTAAAGTTAGAAACCTATCTGAGACCATTGACAACCTCTTCAAGCTGGAATATTTGAGGTGGAAGGATGGAAATAATATTTGAAGGTTTCTAAAAGTTTCAGTATTCTATTTTACTTTTTTATTGGTTTTTTTTACGGTTCTCCATAATAGATTATGGAATTTGATCTGAAATGTGAAATAAAAAATGCACACAATCAATTTCAAAAACTTCACATTTCAAAATTAAAATAACTTCACATTTCAAAATTAGAATAATGTTAGTCCTTTTACAATCTATTAATACCTCTCATGATATAACTGTATTTAAATTTCTTTTTCAATGTTTGTACGTAAATGCAAAAACAATGCGTTGTTTGCACATAAGTTTACATAATTGTTCTCTGGCACTGCTATTACATGGATATTTACCGAAATCAATGGACTTTTAATATTTGCTTCGACTTCAATTGTTTACACACGGAGGTTATTACTTTCTACTTTCCCCACTAATTTGTTTTGACATATTAATACAGAGTAGATGGCAGGTGAATGAATAAAAAATGAACAGCCAACAGAGCTGCAAAGTAGGAGCCATGCCTAGAAGACAGTAATAAAGGTCTTAAGGTCTGTTTGGGTACTGGAATACTATATTCTGGATATGGTCAATTTTGGAAGATGTTTATCCTTAAAATGAAATCTGGAATATGCGCTGATCTGTTTGGTTCATCTGGAAGATGAATGAGAAGATACATAAGAAATTTTACTTCTTTATTTTTTAATTTCTTTGAATATGGTGTCTATATGTGTGTATATATACACACATACACACATGTGTATATATACATACATACATGTGTGTATATATACACATGTGTATATATATACACACGTGTGTGTATATACACATACAAGTGTGTATCCATGTATACATATATACACACGTGTGTGTATATACACACACATATACACACCAATTCCAGTTTTTGGGATGGACACAAACATGGAATTGACATTATCCAGAAAACAAACGATAAAAGACATCTCCTCTTTGTTTTCAAATTTTCTTTCCATTATAGAGTGTATGGAAATGCTTTGAAGATTCAGAAACTCCATTACGCAATATGTATATGTTCAATAGCAAACATATACATATTGCGTATACTACTATAGGGTTTCTGAATCTTCAAAGCATTTCCACACTCTATAATGGAAAGAAAATCTGAAAACAGAGAGATGTCCTTTAAGGTGCTGCAAGAGATGGTTAAGTCTCACATCGATTCATTCAACTATTTGGCAGAGTAGGGATTGGGAAATCAGGCGTACCAAGTGTCTTTTAGCCTCTCACGTCTCCCATCACTTCTCCAATCTCTTCTCATAATGAGAAAATATGAGAGAAATCTTATGAAATCTTGTATACAGATATGGCGGTATGGTCACCATTTACAGTCAGCCATGGGCAGAAGAACCCAAATTTTGCAAAACTCAGAATTGATTGAGCAGGATGGAATAAGGGTTTTGTTGGGTTTTCATCTTACAACTCTTTCTACAGCACTGTGTGTGTTTTTAATGTATTCTGTAGTTGCTTTGTTATTGAGAACATGGATGGGAAATCACTAATTCATATCCATTCCGGTAAGTGATGGGAGTTCTTTTTAGAACTTGTTACAAAGAGACGAGTGTGTTCCTATAGATGGGAAAAAAAAAAAAAATTGTTAGAAAACAAAATTAAATATAACTCTGATAAAATTTGGGCCTGATAAATAAATTTTCACTATTTGTTATTAAAGACAAAACTCTTAATCGAACAAATTGCCTATGCTCCAATCCATTTCAATGCTTCATTTTTTTGAGGGCCTGCAACAAGTACAAAATAACAATATTTTACATGCAATTGTTTCACACTTAATTATCTTATATACAATGCTTCCTTCTACCACGAAGCATGTTTGTAAAATGACACTTCAAAACACTTCCATTTACTATGTTATAAGTACATTTTGCTTGCACATCATACAACTTACTTGTCATTGGGAATGTGGCCTTTTCCCTTCCAACCTTGTGTTGCATCATTTAATTGTTGTCAATTCTTAAAAGGTGATGTTGCCTTTATTTGGCATATGATTCATTTACATTAGTTATAAGTTCTGAGCATTGTAATGTGGATTAAGAAATTTTTGTACAAAAATTAACATAGACCCAAGTTCGTGAATTGTAGGGACATAATATTTAAATAAAATTAAATAAAGTAGCTTCTAGTTTAGATTGTGTATTTTTAGCAGCAATGTTTCAGATCACTCTTTGATCCATTATGAGGATGCAAGAGAGAAAGAGATGGACAAATGTACGTGCTACATATATGAACATTTCAGCTATGGTATGTCTTTATTTTTTTTTGTTTATTGTTAAATGTTAAGAGTCCCATAATGTTATGTTAGATGCAGAATTGAGTGAATTATACCCTATTATCTATGCACATCATTTTTGTTCTATATTTGCATGCTTCTTTATATTTGTGTTACATTATATATTCTTTTGTTTTAGTTAGGTCAAACTTGGTTTGGTATTTATTTTATCTTATATAATCCAAGAGGAAGCCAAATCTAGTGTTAGCATCTACAGACCAAAGTTTGGTCTTGGGACATGGATTTTAATGAAAATCTTAAGAGTGCATCCTAATATTTAGAATGAGATAAGTTGTGTTCTATATGCACAATATGCATGTGCAAGTGGTTTTCTATGTACCCTTACATCTTTACTTATGTATTTATATGTGAGATTTCAGTTCAGTTGTATGATATATTCTCAGAGCTAACTGCTAAATCAAGGGTGTAAATCCCATGTAGCTGTGTAACTAACTTTTAAGATAGATACATATACCCATTTATATATCTAAGTTGAGTATAACCTCTTTTCTTCCAATGGTAAAACTTCTTCTTGTTAGTATTAACATGCCCAAGATTACTGAGAGTGGGGGGGGTGGGGGTTAAATCAGTAATCTAACAACTCAAACTTTTCATCAACCATTTATTTACTAGCATCAGTAAATTTCCATTGCATGAATAAACAAACCAATAAATAATAAACATCCACAATGATACAACACATTGACACCGACATTCTCCCATGGAAAGCCAACTGGGTGAAAACCATGTGTGGGGATGACACCCAAAAAAATATACTCTCTTCTGAAGTATGCCCGGTTAAGAGCTTGGCCCTGTTAAAAGTTTTACAAAATGATCGATTAAGAGAAAGACCCTATTAGGAGTCACTCGGTCAAGGGATTTACCTCTAATCCTATTAGGAGCTTTACCCTGTTAGGAGTAACCTTGTTAAAGGATTTCAAACCCTAATTGAAGAGACACCTGGTTAAAGGATTTATAATTCAAATTTGTTAGGATCTACCCAATTAAGGGATTTAGCTTGATGAAGTTGTTAGGAATCAACAAGTAAATGATCTGAGAAATACAACTCCTCTACTAGTGTAGATCCAATTTAAGATCAATCTCTGATTCACATACAGAACATCCAAACCCTAAGATCGCACAAGTGCAACCACAATCTATCTCTTCCTCACACTCACTCTCATATTACATAAATTTTTATATTTATACATTACAAGTACATGAGGGCAATTAAACGCCTTACAAAAAAATTCCTTACAAAATGTTTTACGATATTTCCTACTCAATTAAAACACCCTAAACTTGTTACAAATCTAGAACACTTGCTAACAAACTTGAGTTAGCCACCAGATTCATCGCACAATCAATTTGACAAAGAAAAGTCAAACCATAACACTTTCTTCAATGTTCTTGCACAACCTCTAAGAACTTCAATCGTAATGATCACAAACATGCCAACTTGTCAATCTTCCTTGATCAACAACATCACCATGATCCATGAACACGTAACCACTTACCAAAACCCGATACATCATCACAGGGTCAAGGATCTGACTGACTGTTCATAAGAACTTCTTTAACTCTCTGCTAGACAACCTTCTATCATTTGAAACTTTATCTTTCGGTCATCAAAACATGACACTATAAAAAAACACCACCATAACATAGTCCAGATAAACATATCATGACCACAACACCTGAAACATCAAATCGTTCTTCCTTTGATATGTCCTGCTCTTCCAGTTAACCTGTCAACTTTCAATCAAACATAACTCACTCAATACATAAGATAAACTGGTGCGGTCATAGATACAACATCTAGAGAAATCACTTAACCTTCCTTTACGACCGCACACTCCAATTCTTACCATAGCTCTGGATTCAACCTCTTGAACATACATCAGCATAATAGGTACACAGTCAACCAACAAACACTAAGTTGACATCAATGACAAAATCACAACTGATCAACCTATCATCAGATCTACATCAAACCCATGCCATGGCATCTCAACTCAACTCTTCATCAGTTATGCCAACACTAAAGTAGGTAGAAGTGCATAATATCTTATATTACTTTAGGATTGAGTGAATCAATTTTTAGCAGCCACAAACCCCTTGTCTTCATTGAAACATACTATTTATTAGGTTTTACTTTGGATAATGAGAATTGTTTTTCACAATGTTAAAGAAGTTTGTGCTACATAGATTTCTATTAAGAATTGGGAATTGCATATAATAAATCTATGATTATGCATTTATCTATACACACACATGTATGTAGAAGCCCAAATTTAATAAGTAACAGTGCACAATTATGTTTCAAGGCAGAAAGCTTCTTTTCCACTCTATTGAATAATATAAATTAGGATTATAATATCAAACACTCCTTCCCTATCATATCTCAGTTAAATGCACATCTCCCAAAAGGAAACTCTTTCATCTTTGCATTAGAGAGATTTGACATCGCCATCTACCACGTCTTTGTCGCCTTCACAAATTTTAGGAAAAATATTATATTATTTAGTTGTCCTTTCATATGGCTTCTACGTTAACATTTTTCTTTCCACATCCTTGATGGATAATTTTAAATTATTATATAACAAATTTTACAATGTTAAAATATATTTAAATTTTAAGAGAACCCTCATCCTCCTTGAATCTCACTAAGGATTTCCACCCCAAGGAAAACTGGTTACTAGACATTACATGGCTTGACGGTACTAATTTTCTTTAAGATTACTCCAAAGTTTATTTATAGATCTTTTTGCAATCCTGACTCTTTATATGCACATTGCAATGCATGTTAGCTACAATGAAACATGTTTCTAGAACGACACTTTAATGCACTTCCTTTTATTATGTAAAGTTTCAATTATGCTTTCACATCAAAGACCTCTCGATGTATCCCTTGCACCTTCTTTCAGTGCAAGTGCTAATATAGATTCAAGTGTCAAGTGTTGTGACACTATGCCCTTAATAATGCTTTCCTTGAAAGTGCATTTAGTATTGGAAACAACTATTCTATACTACTTTTATTTATTTAAAATAATAAGTGTATTACTATTCAACATAAATAATATTGTACATTTTTTTAATTTAAATGAAGTTGTCACATCTTAAATGAATGTTAGTAGGTTTATATTATTCATAAATGTAAATGGTAGTTTTTTACTTTTTGATTTGATTGTGTATAATTTTTTTGTATCGATCAAATCTAAAAGTAGAAACTATTATTTAAAAATTAAATTATAAACCTCATTAAACTTGGAAAATATTTATCAAAGTCAAAATAAATAAGTGCTAATAAGTAAATCACTAGATTTTGGGGTAAGTCCTTTTCATTTAGTTTTTTTCCACTTACCAATTGGGTCCATAACATTGAGGGGAGACTTCCATTCAAAACCAACTCCCTTATTTTTGTCTTCCTCAAATTGTTGAGCATTAAAAATAGGTGAAATGTAAGGCAAGTTGAGGAAACTTGTCAAAATCCAACCATCTAGCAAACCCATGGTCATAGATCTAGGGAGAGGTAGAATGAGGACTTAAGGGTTGAGACCACCAACAAACAATTTTGTCCCTAGGTATTTTTGTAAGTGGCTAAGAAGCGCATGAATGTACATCAGGATCATCATGGGCAAATTGGAGAAAAACCTAGGTCTTTGTGTTAGCAAATAAGTGAAGAAGGCTCACAATACGGTCTCGAACAAAAGCAATTGCAAATCTAAGTCCAAAGTTGATGCTTAAAGTATGTGATTGCAAAATCAAGGGAAGAAAAAGAAAGCCATAACATATATAACATCGAATATATGTTGAGAAACCCTTTCAAGTAGAAACTTCACCACAGAAATAGAGGCAAGTATATATTACTAATCTAATGAGAGATTACAACAACAATATACTTCTCTATGGACCTACATAAAACTTGACAACACCCTATTACATGCACAACTAAACAAAACATGATTGAAAACATTAGCTCAAGGCCCCAATTTATAGAAACTCTTGGGATTGGATAACACTATGGCATCATTAAACAATAGACAACAAAACCACCTGGAAAAATCCCACACCCACATCCTAATTTTATTGCCTCCTACATATGTTTCTTACAATTCTCATATGGTATCTAGCCAATTTGGGCACCAATGGACCAATATAGAAATATTTTTTCATAAATATTGTCATAGGAACTTATGATGACTATCATATCTATCATAAATGCACTTACAACTCCTAAGAAGTGTCCATGCACCTCAAAATAGGAGATTCCAAAGGGGACACCTAGCTATTTTGTCATTTTCCTATAATACAAACTACAATAGTAACTTTGTCTTTATATGAGTTCTTTCACTGCTGTTGGTTAAAGGGTTTCACCTCTTATTGGTAAATTACAAAAAATAGTAGGCAAATAATTAAAGGATTTACAAAGTTGATGACACCTAAATCCTAACAACTAATCATTTTTCTAAGGTTCAAACTTAAATAAATAAATCTATTTATTTGAGCCTATATTATACATTCATCTCAAAATTAACTAAATTATCCCACTTATTTAATTCTCTAATTAAATAAACTATCCTTCTTATTTAATTCTTTATTTCATTCATTTTTCTTATCTCAATCAATTAACTTGATTAATCATTTACAGAAAATTAAATGTTATCAATTAGCCTAATCATCAATCACCTCTAATTCCACTTGCCCATAAAATCCTACAATAAAATCTCAACCTTATATTCTATCTTAAAATTTGTATCCATTCACATTACTCCATATGATTTGTGCACATATCGAATCTCATTCCCCCGTGATACCTCTCATAAATATATGAGACACCACATGTCAATTTTGTTCTTCCTCAAGTGCATTCTCACATATATGTGAAAAGACATCCCACTTCCTAATAAATCTTCTATCACATGTATGTGTATCGTTGGAAAATGGAAGCACTTCCATTATGGACTGGTTTAGCCCTCTGAGTAAGTGGTTTTGGGTCATGTCAAACGCCTTGAGTGGGTCTTTGACTTGGATCTGGCTTTTCCCCCTGTTCTGCCCCATTTTCCACTTCTCTCCGACTTGTTTCTGGCATCATGATCTACAAATCTGAGATTCTTGACCTTAGGGTCAATTTCGACCTTCTGGGTCAAGGTCAACCTCAACCTTGACCTAGGATCCAAATTTCAAGTTTTTGGGGTTTTCGGATGTTGGGCTTCAGAAAGATTTAATTCCCGCTTTCGGGTCGGCTGTTTTGGTCTTCGAGGCAGTGACTCTTGAAATTATATTTAATATAGGTCCACTTCTAGGGGTATAGGTCTAATTGGAATTTAATTCTCCTATGTAGGCCTCTCTAGAAGATTGTGTCGTAGATTTGTATATAAGGAAACTTTCTCCTCTCATTTTCTCTAAGACTTGAAAGAGGCAAGACTTGAACCATAAGACGCAAGAAGCAAGTTCATCCATCCAAACTCTATGCATGATCTATTGAAGCAATCATCTACTCTCAAGCATTCAAGCACCTTCAATCGTTCAATTCATCAAGGAGACCCATTGATAGCCATTAAAGGATTCAAGCTCTATTGAGCCCTCTTGTTGAAGATTTCTCCATCCACATCCATGCAAGCCTCTTCCTATTCCAAGATCCATTCAATATTGGTGTTGAAGATCTACAATCAATTGATTTGAGACATCCTACATCCTATATTCTACATTCTACATTCATTTGGTGCATACATACTTATGGATTCAAGGATCAAATCCTCCACAAGGGTTTCTATACAAGCAAGGTGAATTTGTTTATTTTCTTTGTTTATTTATGTAATTTCAATTATATTATAAGGTTAATTCCAAAACTAGGGTTTGACCTAGGCAAACCCCTCCCCCCCCCCAAAAAAAAAANCAACCCCCCCCCCCCCCCCAAAAAAAAAAAAAAAACCATTTTTCTTGCAGGTACAGGTAATCTAACAACTCAAACTTTTCATCAACCATTTATTTACTAGCATCCATAAATTTCCATTGCATGAATAAACAAATCAATAAATAATAAACATCCACAATGATACAACACATTGACACCGATATTCTCCCATGGAAACCCAACTGGGTGAAAACCACGTGTGGGGATGACACCCAAAAAACTACACTCTCTTCTGAAGTATGTCCAGTTAAGAGCTTGGCCTTGTTAAAAGCTTTACAAAATGATCGATTAAGAGAAAGACCCTATTAGGAGTCACTTGGTCAAGGGATTTACCTCTAACCCTATTAGGAGCTTTACCCTATTAGGAGTAACCTTGTTAAAGGATTTCAAACCCTAATTAAAGAGTCACCTGGTTAAAGGATTTATAATTCAAATTTGTTAGGATCTACCCGATTAAGGGATTTAGCTTGATGCAGTTGTTAGGAATCAACAAGTAAATGATATGAGAAATAAAATTCCTTCTCTACTAGTGCAGATCCAATTTAAGATCAATCTCTGATTCACATATAGAACATCCAAACCCTAAGACCACACAAGTACAACCATAATCTATCTCTTCCTCACACTCACTCTCATATTACATCATTTTTCATATTTATACATTACAAGTACATGAGGGCAAGTAAACGCCTTACAAAATATTTTATGATCTTTCCTACTCAATTAAAACACCCTAAACTTGTTACAAATCTAGAACACTTGCTAACTTGTTACTAATTTCATATCAGATTTGGATACCCTTTTCAGCCAACTTTCAGGATCTGCAAATAGAATTTCTGTCAGAGTAGTGTAGGTCGAGGTCGACATTTTGGGGTACAATTGCGCCCCCGCAAAAAGGTCAAGGTCGACCTGAATCAGAAAAAGGAAAAGACTTTCGCATTTTGTCCGTCTCTGCGTTTTTGTTCCAGATCCGGTTGCAGAACTTCCCAAAACTCAACACATACATCAGAAAATAGGCTTTTCCATATCTGCCATATTTTGAGGTTAGTACTTGTCTTAAATTCATTTCAATTAAGGTTCTAATAAATTCAAATCTATTATATACTCTTCATCCATAATTCTGGAATGTAAGGCTTTCTTCCCTCTTCTTATTTCTGATTGATTGATGCATTTGTGTATTAACCATTTCTTTTATGGTTGATCAAAGTGGATCTTTCCTTTGTGAAATTTGGGGCTAGGAAGAGGATCTTATCTTCCCCCAAAACCTTTAAACATACTCTACATATATATATATATATATAAATCCTATCATATACATTCATATCCCATTCTCCCTATTTTCTACCTTTACACATATTTTCTATTTTACATTTTGGTGAACCCGCGATAGACAACTCTTTCTTTTTGGTGTTAGATTTACATTTCATATTAGATCTTTCTTGCATATTAGTTTAGCCTTCTTTTATGTTCTTGCATTTACATCTTTTTAGTTTAGTTCATTTACATTGCATTGGTGTATGAGCTTTACTACCTCCAGTCCTACTTATAATATCCCGGTTAGAAGAATTCATAAGCTTATGGGTTCCTTTGATCATGAGTCTTCCTCTCCTTTGCTTAGGATCCTAGATGTCAATTTGATCACTCATGATTCCAATCCTTCTACGAAACATTACTCTTCTCACTCATCTCATGATGAGGATGATGCTTTAAGATTTCCTCCTGAACAAGTCCAAAAATTGTCAACTGAACTTGATAAAATTAGAATTTGGTTTATTTAAGAAAACCATAATCAAGATTCTATTCAAGCTATAGAGTCTCTTAAGAAATTCCTTCGTGATAGTGATCAAAGTGTTAATCTATTGCGTTGTATTACTCATCTTGTGCATTTAAATGTTAAAACTTTAGCTCAAGAAGCCCAAGATCTAGGATTCACTCCTCTTGTTACTAGTGTGGAACCTTCTTCTGTTCCTTTACCTAGTAATCCTACTTATACTCCTTTAGTAATTACATCTCTTGCATTTTCCAATCCTCTAGCTTCGAATCTTCCACTTCCATCTCATCCTGTGAGTGTTCCACCAGTGTCTCTACCTACCTCACAACCTTCTTACCATAGTGTTCCTTTTACCTATTCCAGTCCTCTTCCAAATGTGGTTCCAAGTGTTCCACCGGTTGTATCTTCCATTCCCGCCGCTTCCTACACTTTTCCTAGTGTTCCTAATGTTTCTATGCCTCCTATTTCTTCTAATGATTCCACAATCATTAGTCTGGCTCAAACTATGTCCTCTTTACAAAAACTTGCATCCTTAACTCAATCCAAATTTAGTATTCCTACATGTGACATGGGTAGTCCTTTATCCCTAGACATTATTCGTGCTCCTGTCCCTCAGCAAGCCGATATGCCTCGTCTTGAGAATTACAGTGGTAAGGGAGATCCTGTCACTCATGTTAAAACATTTCAAATCCTTTGTGGTGACTATGCTCATGACCATAGGATTTTGGCTAAGCTGTTTGCTAGGACTTTATGTGATAAGGCCTTGCAATGGTATTGTTCTTTACCTCCTTATTCTATTGATTCGTTTCCAAAACTTGCCAATACCTTTATTCAATAGTTCCAAAATAACATTGGTCCGCAAGTTTCCTTAACTGATTTAATGGATTGTAAACATAATACTAAAGAAAAATTGACTAAATTCATTGGTAGATTCAAGAATTGGTATGCTCAGATGTCTTCTCATGTTCCTGATATTGATATTCGACATATATTTATTTCAAATTTGCAAAATCATATTAAAGATAAGATTCTACTTACTCAATTTACCTCTTCTCAAAAACTTTGTGCAACACTTCATCATTATCAATTACAAGTGAGTCAATTTGAGAGAAACACTCCAATGGCTCATGTTCCAGTTGATAAGAGTGATGTTTCTCCTAATCCCAACAAGTTTCAGAAGCCTGACAATTATGTCAAAATCAATAAACAAGCAAACACAGTTGCTGATCAAGTTGTTGTTGCATCCCACAATGCCACTTTTGCATCCACTTCTTTTCATTTAAATTGTACGTTGACTCCTCTTTCTGAATCTTTACATTCTATTATGAGTAAATTGTTAACTACTAATATGATTACTTTGCCTCCTATTCAACCTCTTCTTCCTACTACGATGGCATCAAAATCCTTTGATCCCAAAGCATTTTGTCAATACCATCGTCAGAATGGCCATGATACTGAGAAGTGTTATTCCCTAAAACATAATGTTCAAGATTTAATTCATTCTAATGCTTTATCTGTTGATAATTTTGATAGCAGTGGGAACAAATTTGTCTCTCCTCCTAATCAAAACCTTCAAATCTATACGAATCCTTTGCCTACACATGATACTAATACCATTTCTCAACCATCTTCTATGGATGTTGTTTATGATTCAAAGATGGATTATCTCAATCATATTATTAACCATGTGGAGCATGTTGTTTCGTCTCAACCTGTCTCTCCACCCCAACCTCAATCTCGACCTCCTATTCAAGTTCCTCAATCTCAAGCTCAACTTCAAGTTCTACCTCAACCTAAACTTAAACCTCAACCTCAAACTAAACCTTCAAAATAACCTAAGGATAAAAGACCTCAGGACTCTCGATCACCTTTGATGATTCTGAGACTATTAAAGCTCCTGATGGTACCCTCTACATTTATGATAGGATTTCTAAGATACCTACGTGTGCTTGTCTGGTTGATCCTACTTCCTTAGTCAATGTCATCACTGAAGTAAATCTTTTTATGAAGAATTTACAATGTGATCATTATAATACATCTGATGTCTAGATTCAAACTTGTAATGGTTTTCTCTATCCATCATTTGGTTCTATTAACTTATCTGTTGAACTTTGTGGTAAAGTTGTGGACACTACCTTCGTTGTTGTCCCTACTTCTGATCAATTTCAAGTTAAGCTTGGTTTGCCTTGGTTGACTGCCATGTGTGTCCTTGCTTCTCCTATCCACAAGTGTATTAAGTTTATTCATGATGAAAAAGTCAAAATAATTAATCATAGTTTATATCAATCTTCTAGGCCTAGGGATTGTGCTACCCTTGACTTCTTTTGGTCTTCATTACTTAATTCATGTTCTTCTCGACTTGAAAACCTTTTTCGCTCATATCAACCCTACAAACATTGCAAGATTCTTAAGTTAAGCATGCCTCAGATAGATCTTAACCGTGGTCTTTTGCCTATGTCTTCCATACCTCCTCTATCCATTGCTTCTAGTTTTGTTAATCAAACTCCTAGTGTCACTTTTCAGCCTACTGAGAATCCTACTAATCCTCCTATAGAACCTGTGAAGGAACCACTTGTTGTTCCTGCTAGTTCTCAACATATTTCAAATAAGACAAAACGTAAAAAATCTTCCAATAAACGTTGTAAGAAGCGTTGAGCTCATGCTAGGGCTCGTGCTTTTATTCTTTAAAATTCTTTACCTTCTTTCGACCAGCCTATGCCTGATGTATTGGAGGAAGTTAATGTTAATAATGATGTTAAGATGAATACATATGATGATTCCATTCGCATCTTAGATTCTATTTCAATTAATCTTGATGAATAAGATACTCTTGATGATCCTACTGATGCTAATGATGAATATGAGACTATTGATCTTGATATTGATTTACCTCGTATGCTTTCAACACAATTGATAATTACACCTAGTATTGAACATCGCGTTTCTCAAGAGGATCCTTGCTTAGAACTGGCTATTATTCCTACTGTGTTGGATATAGTCCCTCTTGCGAGTTGTCCACCTTCCCTGATATAAACCAAGATGGGGAGAGTAGGCGATGCACTTGATTGGCTTATCCTCCATGGTAGCCTTTTATGTGTTTGCCTATTGTATTGTGCTTCTCTCGTAATGTATTTGCTAAATGTTTGTTAGATTCTTTTATATGACCCTTGTTACTTTGTTGGTGCAAGATGATAAAGGAATCGAACCTATTGTAAAATTCCTCTACATGTATCTCTATTCTTCCATATGTTGTGTCATGTTATGTTGTACTTGTGCTATTGTTTGTAAATGTTTTCCTTGTGTAGTCCGCTTGGATTTGCGACATGGTAGCACTAATTATTTTTGGTCTCCATGTTGTGGTCCGAAAAGACTCTTCTTTGTAACTCTTACGTTTCTTTCCTCCATTGTGATTGTAGTTCTACTTCCTTTGGGGAATGATGTCAATTCATTTGCAATAATATTATATATACATATTATCTTATGATCATACTGACCCCACGGTAGGTAGATCCCTTATGTGTTCTCTGTATGTTTATGTGGTATTTCCTTGATTTGTCTTTGCTTGGGGGCATCTCATAGTAGAAACATAATCGGTGGACTTTTTTATGTTTCTGTTAAAACCATTACTCCTGTTAAAGTGTTAGCAATGACTTTAACCTGGGGGCATACACTCTACTCACTTTTTACACACACGCACATCCAAAATATTTTCAAACTCAAAAATTTTTCCAAAACATGGATTTTTACCTTATAGGATCTCTTGATACCTCTAGTTTCAATTTACAAGGATCTCTTGATCCCTCCATTTTCAATTTACAAGGATCTCTTGATCCCTCTAGTTTCAATATACAATATTTTGATCCCTTAAGGTCGGAAGGTGTCCTTAAGACTAGATCCCTCTTTGTTTTGGCTTTGCTCTTTTGGAGCAGAATATTCCTAAGAGTAAAACCTTGATGGGTTTACTAGTGAGTAGCCACACCCACTAGGCGGTTCAACTCCATCTTTCCAGTTGCACTGTTTCCTTGTGCGATTCACAATGGGACATAAGTTCTCATTGGGCGAGGTAATCTCACCCTCTCTCTTTCTCTTTGACTGATGATGTCTCTCTTATTGTAATCTTGGGGTTGAAAAATACTTGAGTCCCTGGGGGCTTGAGGATTCCTTTGTCCCTTTTGATTTCAATAAGATTTTCTTTTCTTTATGATCTCCTTTACCAAGAGTTTGCATCGAGTTCATACTCTTGCTAAAGTGGGGGCTAAATGTATCGTCAAAAAATAGAAGCACTTCCATTTTGGACTGGTTTATCACTTCGAGTGAGTGGTTTGGGGTCATGTCAAATGCCTTGAGTGGGTATCTAACTTGGATCTAGCTTTTCCCTCTGTTCTGCCCCATTTTCTACTTCTCTCCAACCTGTTTCTGGCATCCTAATTTGAAAATCTGAGATTCTTGACCTCAGGGTCAAGGTCGACCTTATGGGTCAAGGTTGACCTCAACCATGACCTAGGTCAGAGTTGACCTCAACCCTGACCCACAATCCAAATTTCATGTTTCCGGGGTTTCCGAATGTCAGGCTTCAGAAAGATTTAATTCCCACTTCCAGGTCGGTTGTTTCGGTCTTTGAGGCAGTGACTCTTGAAATTATATTTAATATAGTTCCACTTCTAGGGGTATAGGTCTAATTGGAATTTAATTCTCCTATGTAGGGCTCTCTAGAAGATTGTGCCCTAGATTTGGATATAAGGAAGATTTCTCCTCTCATTTTCTCTAAGACTTGAAAGAGGCAAGACTTGAACCATAAGACACAAGAAGAAAGTTCATCCATCCAAACTATATGCATGATCTATTGAAGCAATCATCTACTCTCAAGAATTCAAGCATTCAAGTACCTTCAAGAATTCAATTCATCAAGTATATCTATTGGTAGCCATTGAAGGATTCAAGCTCTATGGAGCCCTCTTATTGAAGTTTTCTCCATCCACATCCATGCAAGCCTCTTCCGATACCAAGATCCATTCAAGATTGGTGTTGAAGATCTATAAGCAATTGATTTGAGAAATCCTAAATCCTATATTCTTCATTCTACATTATTTTGGTGCATACATACTTGTGGATTCAAGGATTTGAATCCTCCACAAGGGTTTCTATACAAGCAAGGTGAATTAGTTTATTTGCTTTGTTTATTTATGCAATTTCAATTATATTATAAGGTTAATTCCAAAACCGGGGTTTGACCAAGGCAAACCCCTCCCCCCAACAAAGAAAACCATTTTTATTGCAGGTACAGGTATAGGACAACAAATTTTAGATCAGATTTGGATACCCATTTTGGCCAACTTTCAGGATCCACGAACAAAATTTTCGTCGGAGTAGTGCAGGTCAAGGTCGGCATTTTGGGGTACAATTGTGTGAAACTCAACACAGACATCAAAAAATAGGTTTTCCATTTCGGCTATATTTTGAGGTTAGTACTTGTCTTCAATTCATTTCAATGAAGGTTCTAATGAATTTAAATCTATTATATACTCTTCATCCATAATTCTAAAATGTAAGGCTTTCTCCCCTCTTCTTATTTCCGTTTGATTGATGCATTTGTGTATTAACCATTTCTTTTATGGTTGATCAAAGTGGATCTTTCCTTTGTGAAATTTGGGGCTAGGAAGAGGATCTTATCTTCCCCCAAAACCTTTAAACATACTATATATATATATATATATTTCTTTTATGGTTGATCAAAGTGGATCTTTCTTTTGTGAAACTTGGGGCTAGGAAGAGGATCTTATCTTCCCCCAAAACCTTTAAACACACACACACACACACACACACATATCCCATTCTCCCTATTTTCTACCTTTACACATATATTTTCTATTTTACAGTATGTATAAATATTAATATAGTTATTCAATTAAAATAAGAAAATATTACCTTTCTATCCCACATCAATCCTTCACCCACCTAAATTGTCCCATCATGAGATATTACCTAAATATTCTCCTTTCTCCAACCCTCTTAGTGAATCCTTGACCCTTAATCTTACAAATCAATATCCATCTTTGATCTAAAATGAAAAAGATCTATAAATAAAACCTCATACAAACTATTATTATCAATTGTTCATATGCTATTGTTAAGCTACTATTTTTGAGAGAGTACATTTATTTGAACCATTTTGTTGCATCATTTGGAGCATATCAAGAAGAAATTTGGGTTCATTCTTCTTCATCAAGCTCTTATAGAGTATATGACAGAGAACGAGACATACTAATATTCTCAATTATGTTTTATTTATTTGTTATATGTTTTTTTCTCTCTTATACATATTTTGACACATCTAATGGAGCCCACATCCTAAAAATAACTTCTTTTCTAGTGTTCTAAAATCTTTTTATTTATAGGTTCTAGTTTGGTTCCAATGACTTGTCATTCAACACCTCTACTTGTCAAGTTATCTCTACCTTCCTTTTTGGGTATATATGTTCTTTGTTTTTCCATTTCTTCTCAATTTCTAACTATTTTCTTTTTTGTGTAGTTTTCCTTCTCTTTTGATCTAGTTTTAAATTTATTTTATTGTTTTCTTCGAGGTTAATAATCTTTTATTGAAAATTTCTATGTCTCCTTCCATACGATTTGTTTTGACACCTCTACCCCCTATTTTGTCACCCTCATTGTTTGTCACGTGCACATCACAAAATAAAGCCTCCATCACTCAAAATTCTTCAATGACTTTGTCAGTTTTTATATATTTTTATTGTTATTTTTATTTGTCTACCAGCATGTTCCTCTATTATTTCCATTATAAATGGCAAGCAAGTTTACAAATTTTTACTAGTTTAAAAATATTCAACTAAGAACCTTCTAACTATTTTATAGTTCATAAAAACCTGTAAGATCTAAGACATAAAATGAAGCACAAGAACAAAATTGAGAGCCCAAAGTTGACCATTGATTCATTAGAGAAGAAAAGTACATATAGATCACAGAGGGTGCAACCAAGTCCAACCACGAAAGGAGGAAAGAACTGGAGTGGTGGAAAAACTGCCCAAGAGACTAGGATGATGTGCTAAAATGAAATCAACACATCTCTAGTAGAATCCTAAAAGATGACAAATTGTGTATACAAGTGTCAAATGAACATAAAATTACACTAACACTCCCCCTTAAGCATAACTTAGGAGGACATGATAAAAATGATTCCCGGCTTCTAGCTTGATGAGGTACCCATGCACACTGAAATATCTCATAAAAGGAGAAAGATAGAAAAACCAATGAGAAAAACCTATCCTTCGAAAAAGAGATAAGAATTGAAGAAGCCTATAAGGCTGAAGCAGAGAGTCTTGGGTCTTGAATCAAACTGGTTTCACAAGGTATTCCCTAGGCTCTTTGAACCATCCAATGGTTCTTTCTTTTCTTCTTATTCTTCTTAACCTTCCCAAGGTGAACAAGGACTTTTCTTAGGTCTCCTTCCAAGGCCTTTCCATCAAAAAAATCCCTAATTAACCAAGGAGTTCCAAACTCCTCCTCTAAGAGCCTTTCTCTTCGCTTCCTCTATCAAACATCCAAACCCTTGCAATTAGGATCTTCCCATGGACTTGTAGCAGTTCATGTGTAGATGTGATTCACCTTAATTCCATTGAATTTCATGCTCCTAAGTCCTTTAGTTCCACTCCAAGAACCCCACAATCTGATCTTGTAGAAAACAAGCCTAGTAGAGACCTAATTGAATTATCCCTAATTCATGAGTTTTTGGACTAGAAATTTCTCAAAATTTCCAAATAACCCCAACATCTATTACTAAATTTGGATACGCTTTATCCTCCTTTTTAAATTCTACAAAATGGGTTATGGGTTCCTTGTTTGTGTTACCTAAATTTCTCATTCTGTCAATTTTGGCTACAAGTGGAGTAAATGAGGCTCCCACAAGAGTAGAGCCCAGCTTGTATGAATTCTACATGATTCCTTGTCTTAATCTTTCTCTCTGCATTTTTTCTAGGTCTCTTGTTTACCCTTGTTCATGTTTAAGACATAAGTGCAAGAAACCCTTTGAAATTCATGATTAAAACCCTAGCTCGTCCTTGACTTGGTCTATTTCTTCATTATCTTTTCTGAATAGCTTAAGTGTTTTATAAAGTCATGTGTGCATTTACATTTCCCTGTTGATCTCTTAGTCGCACAACCCAGAAGGGATATTCCATGTTATCCCATGACTTTGAGATTGCCTTTGTCACGTAATCTTAAAAGGAAATGGAATATGCCATTTTGATCTGGAGACTTTATGCGCACCGTTGATCTCAATTTAATCGTGTGTTGTGCGGGAAGTCTCGTAATGAAACTAGAGTTAGTCAAAGTGTTTTGAGATTCAGCGACTCAATTTATCTCGTGATCTCCAGATAAACTCAAGGTTTAAGTCTGGTTGGTTTCTTTTCTTCAGTCATGAGATCTCTGAAAGAATCATGACTGTTGATGCAGATCAGATCTCGTGGCTTGCGTGTGATCTTAGGATAAACTCTTGAGTTAGCTATTTATCTCAGGACTTTGAGTTTTCTTCCAGTCGCGTGATCTCTAGACAGACTGAGGTTAAGGTTAAGTTAGGTAAAGTTGAAGATGGGCCCGCCAAGTTAAGATATGAGCTGTTGATCTGATTTTGATCTTGTGGATTGCGCGAAGTCTCAGAATAAACCCTTGAGTTAGAAAATAATCTCACGACTTGGAGTTTCCTTCAGTCACTGAATCTCTGAATAAACCTGGGTCAAGGAAGTTAAGTCAACTTCAGTTTAGAGTTAGTTATGAAAAGAATCACGATCGTTGATTCAGATCAGATCGTGTGAATGGCATGAAATCTCATAATAGACCCCGGGGTTAGAAAATCTTCTCGCGACTTAGATTTTTCCTCAGTCGGGTAATCTCTAGATAAATCATAGTTACAACAGTTGAAGTCAAGTTAGGGTTCAGAGTTTGTAGGGATGAATTCTGTACCATTGATTGATTTTTGATCTCACGGTTGTCTCATGATCTTGCAATGAAATGGAATATTCTTCTATGGTCTGGAGATTAAGCCCAGATCGTTGATCTTGGGTTTGATCTTGTGGCTAGCATGTGATCTCGCAATAAACTCAAGGTTAAGCAAATGATCTAGCGACTCAAAGACATAAATAAATTCAGCTACCCAGGGGTAAGGATGAGTCAAAGAAGAGTTAGGGCCAAGTTCAAAGACAAAGTAAAGATTGAGCAATTCCCATTTAATTGATTGGTAGGCGTAAAGCGTTAATGAAAAGATGCTCGAAATCTATCCATTAAGGCATCACGCCTTGAAGACACATGTCCATAGAGGGTCAGGCTGAGTCAAAAAGAACTAAAGTTGAAGACCAATCAAGTTCAGTTTTATCAGACAGATGGCGTAAAGCTTCAATGAAAAAGTGCTTGAAATATAATAATCAAGGCATTGCACCGAGATGACATGTGTCACTAATGACGTCAAAGGTCTCAAGTTGAAAAGGAAAAATAAAGACACAACAAGTAAAGAAGATCTGACGGTGGGCGTAATCCCTCGATGGCCAAGATGAAGAGTTTTTAATATTTGAGGCATTGCACCAGGACGCCATGTGTCTCTAATCAGATCTGAACTCAAGGACAAAATAAAAAATGAAAATAAGGATAAAGATCAGCGACTGTGTTTTAAAAGGAAAATAGATTAAAATCTAAACTGTTGATGCAGATATCCACGCTACCTGTGACCATTTATGTTCAAATATTCAAAATATGATCTCATGGTTTCATGGCGGTGGCGTGGTTTTTCAAGTTGTAGACAAGAGAGATGGCTCGAGCCAACTTCTCTGATCGAATTTATGGTGATGGGATATGTATTCATGACTATATCTGATCTTCTGAAATATTTACCAAATGTATTTATGGAAGACTTGACTATTTTTGGGTTTCTGCATTTTTATTGAATATCTATTATAAACCCTAATTCTACCCTAACTGATCGATAGATTTATTCCCGAGCTTGTGTGCTAGGGGAGCTTGTATATAAGTATTTTTAGAAGCTTTTGTAGCTAGGTTTTTCAGCTGATGCAAATTTTTTGTGGCATTCTCTCTGCCCTCAGGTTTTCATCTGTTGTTAATTTCTCATTGAATTCTAGATTATGTAAAGGTTTTCTGTGATAGTTTCTCTGTCCTCAAGCTTTTTTTTCTCTGTATTTCTCTTATTGAGTTATGATATAGTGGTTTATGTTAGAGAAATCTTGTAGTTCTTGAGCCTTCTTTCTTTCTTCATCTTTGTGCACTACTGTGGGTGATTTGATTTAGATAATCCTGTTAATTTTGTTCATCCCTTGTTACCTTGTCTCATTCCTGTGCCTATTTGCATGAGTGGATGTTTTTTTGCAGGTCATAGTCTGTGTTTATCTCCTTGGATATGCTATTGTTTGTGAAATCTTCTCTTTCCTTGAATAGACCCTTTTCATTTTAGACTTCTCTATGAAATACTTATGCAAACCTATTCAGAAAGTTGTGTTCTGCTAGATTCAGGAATTTCATGCTAGCTTGGTCACTATGTTATAATTCATGTTACCTTCAATGCATCACCTATTGGGTTAAGTTTTCTTTTTAGTCATTTCCCTTTAGTTCTCCTTCTATCCTTTTCCTTCCATGTTTCATTTCATGTTTGAAAGCTGATAAGGTGATTATCCAAGAGGAACTGACCTAGAATCCAGAGGATTCACTTCAGTTAGCAGAGGTCCCACAACCTAGAAGTGATTCCCATGTTATACTAGATCGTTAGTCTCAAGCACTTAGCAGGGTGAAAGATTTAGTGTATAACAATTTTGGCATGCCCGGTGGGACCACAAAAGAAGTTTCATTTTTAACTATGTCATCTCTGATATGCTGATTACATAGTACTGACCTAAAGAGGTTTCTCTTCAAAACATATCTGGTGACTCCGTTGGTGTTAAGAGCAAAAAGATCGATTCTTAATAAAGCTTATGGTAAAAACACATCCATGTTATGGCAAGACAATTTGCATTTGTACCCTTCAATCAGGGTAGTCCATTAAATTTTTCCCAACACTATGATGTGCCCATAGTAGCACTAAACAATATACCTTCTTTCACAGGTGAAATCCAAATAACAACTTGTGAGCACATAAAAGATGTGGCTACCATATGTAGTATACATAATATCACTGAGGAAGATGTGGCTACCAAGTTATTGGCAGCCTCTTTTAAGGGTAAATCCCTAGAATGGTTTAGAACTCTAGCATTTGGCTCCATTAATTCATGGGACGGACTTGGAGAAGTCCTTAATAAATAATCTAAGGATAAGTTAGGCTCTTTATCTCTGGTAGAGAAACTCCGGATTATCAAGAGAGCCCCTCAAGAACAGGTGACAAATTTTAATGGTAGGTTTCTCAAGACATGGAATAGGATTCCTGTCAATATAAGGCCTTCAGAAGATTGTGCTTTTCTATATTTTTTGAAAAGCTTGAATAGTGATACATATATCATGATTCAGTCTTTTGGAGGTACTTCATTACCCTAGGCTTTTGATGTAGCTGTTAGGGAAGAAAATTGTCTAATTTGAGCTAGTATGATAACCCTAAGGCCACCCATGCATATCTCCCATGTTATTCAGCCCAACATGCCTTTACATATTCCTCCATTCACTCCTATACCTACTATAGTAGCACCTCAAGCTAGTTCAGGCAATAAGGAGTTAAGAGAAAACCCTTCCCAAGAGCTACAATAATTAAGAAATAGTCAACAAGAAATGAAGAGCTTATTGCAGTCAATGAATGATGAGTTGATCAATGTGGAAGAACAAAATCGAGGTCTCAACCAGTAGTACCAAGCTCAAGGAAAATACTATCAACAAAGCAAACCACAATATCAATAAAATTATCCAGGTCAAAGGTAGAATTTGATAAAGAGGTCATTCATCCTTACAATCCATTCAGGAAGACAGTCTCATCACAAAACACCCGAGCAGCTGGCTGTCACTCAAACCCATTCTTTGGGAAGGAAACTCTAGTTTATTCACTTGTTTTCATGAACTATGAGTTTCCTTTTGGAGAAAAGTTAGAGGTGTTGTAGCAAGAAGCAGTAGATTTTCAAGCATGTCTCCTTGAGATGGAAGTGCAACAAGCTATTGGGGAAAGTCAACAAAGAAAAATGGTTACAAAGGAGCAACAGTTGAAGGACAGGGTCTTCAATTTCCCAAGTTTCAAAAAAGGTATGCCTTCTATGTCTTCATTTGAATCCTCTAATTTTAGCTTCCCAAATTTTATAGGAAAACATTCTTTCCAAGAGGTTATACTCGAGGAGTTTCATTCCACCACTCTACAAGAGCAGTCTGTTCAAGAGAATTGTTTATCCCAAGAGACATCTCAGGTCTCTCAAGATACTGAGCTGCCATGGAAACATTTTTGGACTCTACCTCCTGGCTGTCAGATACCAAGTCTTTTCAAGGATACTAGTCAAGCATCAGAGAAAAGAATTGTGGTAGATAAGATTTCATGTGACGAAGAGGAGAGAAAATCAGAGGTATTAGTGTTGAGTGATGACTGTGACAAGTTGGGACAACAAGGTGGAGAAATGGAGATTGATGCTCAACCTGAGCTCTTGGTTGATTTGTTAATGAGCTCCCCCTTTTTATTGAAGGAGAAGAAGACATGTCATTACCTATGGATGAAGTTCAATTAGGACAGAAGGATCACCATCAACAAGGGATTGACAAAGAGGAAGATGCCATGTCGTTGTTTGATGAGCTGCCTAGTTTTGTTGAGCAGGATGAGGAAGATAGAGTCATGACCACTTCTGCAATTTTGCAGTAGCTGGAGGCAATTGATCCTGATGATATGCTAATTCATGAGCCTGCAGTCATGGAAGAGGTTTTCCAAGAAAAGAACATAGACAAAAACCTTGAAGAAAATAATTTTTTCAATATCATAGAAGGTTTTTGTGACAGATTATGTGAGGAATCTTGGTCCCTTGGGGAAAAGGTTCAAATTTATGTGCCTATTGAAAGAGGCCTAGTCTTGGATTTCTCTCTTAATGAAAATATTATACATGAACATGAGCTGGAACCAATTCCAGACCTTTAGAGAGTTGATAGTTTTGATGAGCTCTTAGCTTGTTTGACAGAAGATGACAGTCCCCTAACCATGAAAGAGGAGTTGACATGGCTATTCATAATACATGACAACTATGAAGATTCAAAAAATAACAAGGAGAGTTCTATTTTCAGACTTTCAAGAGGCTGCCCCATCAGATACTTATCCCAGAAAGAGTTTAATGAAGCATCCTCATATGAGCCATTTGAGATGAGTAAGTTTGATCCTATTTTTCAGGAGGCAGTTCAATATTTCCTGACATATTTTTACGCGACTCATGTCTCAGTAGCTATCCTCATGCTTATAATGCAAGATATCCTAAGGAGGAAAGGTAGCTATTTTAACATTCCAGTGAATGGGTTTGTTTGACCAATTTTTTGTACTGGTTAGTTTAGATCAGGTTAGTTTTTTGCCTACTTTCCTCAAAGTGCTTTGCACAGTTAGTTGTTGTTTCTTCTTGTATAGTCCTTTTCCCTATTTTAGTTCATTGTCCTTCCTCCTAGTTTCAATTCTCCTTCCTTCCCAAAGGTTTTTGTGTGCTCAAATGAAGACTACTATTCCCAATGGAATGTCATAAGGCCACTGGTTTTATATGTCTAGCAGGCTGACATTCAGCAGAAATCGCCAAAATGTTACCCAAATTTCCCATTCTGTCAATTTTGGCTACAAGTGGAGTAAATGAGGCTCCCACAAGGGTAGAGCCCAGCTTGTATGAATTCTGCATGATTCCTTGTCTTAATCTTTCTCTCTGCATTTTTGCTAGATCTCTAGTTTACCTTTGTTCATATTTAAGACCTAAGTGCAAGAAACCCTTTGAAATTCATGATTAAAACCCTAGCTCATCCTTGACTTGGTCTATTTCTTCATTACCTTTTCTAAATAACTTAAGTGTTTTATTAAGTCATGTGCGCATTTACATTTCCTTGTTTATCTCTTAGTCGCACAACCCAAAAGGGATATTCCATTTTATCCCGCAACTTCAAGATTGCCTTAGTCACATAATCTTAAAAGGAAATGGAATATGTCATTTTGATCTGGAAACTTAACGCACACTGTTGATTTTGATTTAATCGTGTGCTGTGCGTGAAGTCTCGTAATGAAACCAGAGTTAGTCAAAGTTTTTCATGATTCAATGACTCAATTTATCTCATGATCTCTAGATAAACTCAAGGTTTAAGTCTGGTTGGTTTCTTTTCTTCAGTCACAAGATCTCTGAAAGAATCATGGCCGTCGATGCAGATCAGATCTTGTGGCTTGCGCATGATCTCGTGATAATCTCTTGGGTTAGCTATTTATCTCATGACTTTGAGTTTTCTTTCAGTCACGTGATCTCCAGACAGACTAAGGTTAAAGTTAAGTCAAGTAAAGTTGAAGATGGGTTTGTCAAGTTGAGATCTGAGCCATTGATCTAATTTTGATCCTGTAGATTGTGCGAAGTCTCAGAATAAACCCTTGAGTTAGAAAATGATCTTGCGACATGGAGTTTCCTCCAGTCGCTAAATCTCAGAATAAACTCGAGTCAAGGAAGTTAAGTCAAGTTTAGTTCACAGTTAGTTATGGAAGGAATCATGATCGTTGATTCATATTAGATCGTGTGAATAGCGTGAAATCTCAGAATAGGCCCTGGGGTTAGAAAATATTCTTGCGACTTAGATTTTTCCTTAGTCGCATAATCTCGGGATAAATAGTTACAATAGTTGAAGTCAAGTTAGGGTTCAAAGTGTGTAGGGATGAATTATGTACCGTTGATCAAGTTCCGATCTCATGGTTGGGTCATGATCTCGCAATGAAATGGAATATTCTTCTATGGTCTAGAGATTAAGCGCAGATCATTGATCTTGGGTCTGATCTTGTGGCTGGTGTCTGATCTCGCAATAAACTCAGGGTTAAACAAATGATCTAGCAACTCAGGGACATAAAGAAATTCAGTTACCCAGGGTTAAGGATGAGTCAAAGCAGAGTTAGGGCTAAGTTCAAAGACAAAGTAAAGATCGAGCAATTCCCATTTAATCGAGTCGTAGGCGTAAAGCCTTAGTGCAAATATTCTCTAAATATGTCCATTAAGGAATCACGCCTTGAGGACACGTGTCCATGGTGAGCCAGGCTGAGTCATAAAGAACTAAAGTTAAATACCAATCAAGTTTAGTTTGATCAGACAAATGACGTAAAGCCTCAATGACAAAGTGCTCAAAATCTAATAATCAAGGCATTGCACCAAGATGACATGTAGCACTAATGATGTCAAAGGTCTTGGGTTGAAAAGACAAGATAAAGACACAACACGTAAAGAAGATCTGATGGTGGGTATAATCCCTCGATGGCCAAGATGAAGATATTTAATCTTTGAGGCATTGCGCTAGGATGCCATGTGTCTGTGATCGGATCAGAAGTCAAGGACATAATAAATAATGAAAATAAGGATAAAGATCAGCGGCTCATGGGTTTTAAAAGGAAAATAGATTCAAATCTGAATGGTTGATGCAGACATTCACGCCACTTGTGACCGTTTATGTTCAAATATTCAAAATATGATCTCAGGGTTTCATGGTGGTGACATGGTCTTTCAAGTTGTAGACAAGAGAGATGGGCCGAGCCGACTTGTTTGATCAAATTTATGGTGATGGGAGATGTATTCATGACTGTATCTAATCTTCTATGATATTTCCTGAATGAATTTATGACAGACTTGACTGTTTTAGGGTTTATGCATTTTTTATTGAATATCTATTTTAAACCCTAATTTGTCCCTAACTGATCGATAGATTGACTCCCGAGCCTGTGTGCTAGGGGAGGTTGTATATAAGTAGTTTTAGAAGCTTTCGTATCTAGGTTTTTCAGCTGATGCAAGATTTTTGTGGCATTCTCTTTGCCCTTAGGTTTTCATCTGTTGTAATTTCTCATTGAATTCTAGATTAGGCAAAGGTATCTGTGACATTTTCTTTGTCCTCAAGATTTTTCTTGTCTGGATTTCTCTTATTGAGTTATAATATAGTGGTTTATGTTAGAGAAATCTTGGAGTTCTTGAGCCTTCTTTCTTTCTACATCTTTGTGCACTACTATGGGTGATTTGATTTAGAAAATCTTGTGGATTTTGTTCATCCCTTGTTACCTTGTCTAATTCCTATTCCTATTTGCTGGAGTGGATGTTTGTTTGTAGGTCATAGTCTATGTCTATCTCCTTGGGTATGCTATTTTTTGTGAAATATTCTCTTTCCCTGAATAGCCTCTTTTCATTTCAGACCTTTCTATGAAATACTTATGCAAACCTATTTAGAAAGTTGTGTTTTGCTAGATTCAGGAATTTCATGCTAGCTTGGTCACTGTGTTATAATTCATGTTACCTTCGGTGCATCACCTAGTAGGTTAATTTTTCTTTTTAGTCATTTCCCTTCAGTTCTCCTTCTATCCCTTTTCCTTCCAAGTTTACTTTCATGTTTAAAAGCAGACAAGGTGATTATCCAAGAGGAATAGACCTAGAATCCAGAGGCTTCACTTCAGTTAGCAGAGGATCCTCAACCTAGAAGTGATTCCCATGTTATACTATATTTTTAGGCTCAAGCGCTTAGCAAGGTGAAAAGTTTAGTGTATAACAGTTTGATTAGGTCAATTCATAGGTCCTCAAATTAGGCCTTCCTAGGTCTCCACTAGGCTATGAAAGAGATCAAACAAAAAATCTTCCCTAGTCAATAAGGAGAATTCCACAAACACTTGAATTAGGTTTGCATAACCTCAAAGCTTCTTTTGACGTACAAATTTCCCACCCACACAACTGCATTTCCACATTCTATTCACCATTTCCTCTTAACAAGCTTGTCACATTTCTTATGCCAAGCCAAGGGCTTCAAGGGAAAAATGGTGTTTATGCTTCCACAACTCTACCACCTACAAAAATTACTACTATACAACCTATTATAACATTCCACAAAGATTCATCGAGTACCCATGGTGGAAAGTTAGAATTTAGGGCCTTTTCATGCAAACCCTCAATTTCAGGAATTACAGACCCGTTTGGATTCTAACTAGCACAACTTCTTCCTAAAATGAATTTAGGATTTCAAATCAAATGCAAAATAAATTTAAAATATCATATTACACTACCATTCTCTATAATTACTGCTATCAATCCGTACAGAGCCGTGCACAACTCTGAAACAACAAGTAAATAAAGAAAAATAGTAATTATGGAGCAAAACTTAACTTCTCATTCTCAAACTATCAACAACCTTTGCAAATCAGTTCCAAGGCCTTTTAAAATCCTTTGGAATAGTGCCAATTGTAATCACCTAAAAATGGTCACCTAAACCCTAGACCCCCAATCTCAGCATTTAATCAAGAAACCCTAACCTTGATTAAACCTAAGTCCTAAATCAAATAGGCAATTATCGAATTCAAACTGATCTGACCTAAACCCTAGGTCCTAATCAATCATCGTACTTGATTAATTAATTAATTCCTAAAATCATAATACATTGGCAAATAAACATTATGTTAATTATTTAATTGATATTAT
>MU224205.1:266747-291427 GCA_018584345.1 Thuja plicata
GAGCTCTCCTTTTATAAGAAATGAGATGAAATGGACCATTGAGATTAAGAGGCAAAAGTCTTAATCAAGGGTGGAGAAAAATGGAAGCTTGATCCTTGTGCACAAATATTCTCCAATAGGAAAATAGAAGTTGACTTTTGTGTCCCACATAAGACAAAAAATGTTTTTTTCCTTTTTTTTAAAGAATAATGCTTTATTTGTGCAATATAGGATAAGAAGAAAAGTGGGGATTTTTTATTTAAATAAAAGAGGAGGAAATTCTTTTTAATTAAATAAAGGCTTAGAATAAAGTGATTTTATTATTTAATTAAAAGAGAGCATGTTCTCTTAATTAAATAAGATTTTTATTTTTATTTTTTCTCTTTTAAATTAAATAAGGCTCAAACCTTATGAAAAATTGAATTGATTATGATTTGATCAAGGAAATTGATATAATTGATATTGTTGATATTTGAAAATATTTATTTAGGGATTTGATAAATTTAGAAATGGGGGCCCATAGTCTAGGCGACCATTTTAGGGTGCATACAGTTCCCTTCTTGTGTTTGATGGTAAATGTGTATGCTTGGAGATATTCAACCCACTTGAGGTGTCTCTTGTTCAACTTATCTTGACCATTTAGGAAACAAAGTTCATGGTTGTCAATGTATGTACTACAAATTCCTTGGGCATCAAATAATGACACCACTTCCTGATTGCTTGAACCATAAAATAGAGTTCTAGGTCATAGGTAGAATAATTTTTCTTGGCTTCATTCAACTTCTCTGAAAATAAAGCCACTTGATGTCCATTCTGGCTCAAAATTGCACCTATTGCTAATTGGATTGCATCACACTCCACAATGAACAATTGGTTAACATAAGGAGCTTTAGAGAAGGTAACTCTTCTACTCTTTGTTTTAATAACTCAAATCCTTTATTATCATCCTTTCTCGACTTAAATTGGCACTTGGTTTCATGTTTGATGGTATTTAGAATGGGTGCACACATATGACTAAAGTTTCTGACAAACTTCCTATAAAATGAGGCTAGACCAGGGATGCTCCTAACATCCCCTATGGTCTTAGGAGTTGGCCAATTAAGGATTGCCTCAACATTTGAGAGATCCATTTTTAAACACTCTTGGGAAACTAAAAAACCAAGATACACAAGCTCTGTTTTGAGAAACTCGCATTTTCAAGATTGATCCTCAACTTTGCCTCCTGCAACTTCTTCATTACCAAGCCCAAATGTCTGATATGCTCCTGTTTTCTCTTGCTAAAAATCAAAATGTCATCAAGATATACAATGAAAAATTTACCAAAAAATTCTTCCAATACCTCATTCATGAGCCTAATGAATTTTCTAGGTGCATTTGTGAGCCCAAAGGGCATCACCAGCCACTCATTTAGCCCTTCATTAGTCTTGAAGATGGTCTTCCACTCATCACCAAGTTTGATCCTTATTTGATGATAACCTGATTTCAAATCCACCTTTTAAAAGTAACATGCTCCAACAAAATTATCCATTAGGTCTTCTATTGTTGGCATTGGAAACCTATATCTTATGGTTATCTTGTTCATGAATCTCGAATCTGTGCACATCCTCTATTTTCCATATTTCTTGGTCACTCTGATAGTGGGAACAACACATGGGCTCAAGCTCTTCCTTATAAACCCCTTATCTAGCAATTCTTGGACTTGTTTGGCAATTTCTTCTTTTTGACTTGGTGTCAACTTATAGGCAGATTTATTGGGAAAGTTAGCTCCTGGTATGATATCTATTTGATGGTTAACATCTATCTTGGGAGGAAAAAAATCTGGAATATATTCTCCTACTATGCCTTTGTACTAGTCTATTAACTTCTACACATCTTGGGGTACTTCCTCCTTTGGTGTTACTTTGGGTTCCTCTTTAGGCTTGACTATGATGGGATATCCTTGATTTCCCTCATGTTTCATCATTTTCAAGAATTCTTTCCCACTTAACAACATGACACTAGAACCTACATGACTTCCTTCTGCTTATTTAGGGAGTGGATCAATTCGAAACTTCTTTCCATTTTTAGTGATAACATAGGAGTTATTTTCCCCATCATGGACTGCTTTGACATCAAATTGCCATGGTCGCCCTAACAACAAGTGGAATGCATCCATGAGAAAGATATCACATAGAACTCTATCCATATATTATCCTATCTCAAAGGCTACCCATGCTTGTTCATCAACTAACACATGTTTCCCTTTATTAAGCCAAGATAGTTTATAAGGATTCACATGGGGTAATATTTTCAAATTAAGTTTCTCTACCATTTCAATTGCTACTATATTCTCTATAGACCTTGAATCCACAATGACTTTAGAAATATTACCATGGGACTTACAAGTGCTTTTGAAGAGAATTTTCCTTTGGGGAGGCTCCTTTGAGTGAGGGACCTTCAATAATGTCCTTCTTAGCATCAAATTTTCACCATCCAAGATAGGTCTTGCTTTGCTTATAGGTGATGTTACACTTTGGTAATCTTCTTCCTGTACTAGTTGAGTTCTCCTTTCTCTCATGTGTGAATTTTTAGTTTTTTTAGTCTATCTACTCATAGCATGTCCCACTTGGTGGCAGTTATAACAGTTGCTGGTGAAAATAGTGGAACCTCTATCTTGGTTTCCAAATCTACCCCTTCCATTGTTCCTTCCTGTAAATGAACCTCTGAATTGTCCACCTTTGTGTTGTGAGTGTTAGCACTTTTTCTTGTAGGAATCAATTAAAACAACAATAAATGCCCGACCCTCTATTCCCAACTCAGATTCATACATGAACAAGGCTAATTAACAAGAATGTTATCCTTCTTCACTTCGAGCTCCACAAACTCAGGCGGGTGTACCTATCTTTAGATTCATTGATTCACAGAGAATCTTACAATGGATCAAGGATTTATAATCCTTCTTCTTTTTAAGTTCTTAGAACTAGGAAGGTTAACCTATTGATTCTCTCTCTAAGGAATCACTAAAATGGACTGTATTCCTCAATACAATCAACTAAACATACATGTTCTAGATAACAGAAAGTAAAGATTTTAATATTTGAGTGATTGATGATGAGAACTACTTTTCAGAACTTAGACCAGTGCCTAATCCCAGGCAAAGAGTCCAATGAGATGTAAATCAATAGAAACCCAATTAATAAGAACACAGACAAGATCCCAGATAGAGTGCCTTACAAACTATCCTTTCATTTTCACATCTATCTATCAGATTTTCATACTAATACCTAGCCCTCTAGGATTACTCACAAGACTGACTCATTCCTTGAAGGAAGATCACAAGTAACTACACAGTTACCTTGTAACCAACATGTTTAGAATGCCTTATAGACTAAACATACAAGAGCATGAACAAAAGTACAAAAAGACATCACAGATTTGAAACTGGAGATTCTACTATATTTTATTAATGTCATTCTGCTTCAAAACATTCAATATAGACACAAAGCTTTAAAACTAAACCATAATCTGATGTCTTCTATGCAGCTATAAATTCACCATCTCTGTTACAATGGAGAAAAATCGAGATATAGGAGAAAGAAAAAACAAAATCCATCACCGACACTTGTCTGTCCCCAAAATATCTGTAACCGCTTCAAAATGGAATTGTAAGAATCTGATACTATCTGGACACAAAAGGTCTGCAAAATCGGAATCCTTTTTCTGAGAACTTTCCAGTGATATATAATACTCTATACTTTGGACAAAAAATGCCCCCCTGAATCACTTATCAAACCTCTATCTCCTGTGCTCATTTTGATTTAAATTTGATTTTAAAACTACATATTTATTCAATAGTCCAAACTATTGAGTTATGCTGATATTTTAATATCTTTTTCTCAGAAAGTGCCACATGGCAACCTCTAATTGACCTGCAAATTTGACCTTGGCACCCAGTCAACTGTCACCTTGTTGCCACCTGGACACCACCTCAACTGCTATGTTGTCACCCCCACCACGTGGCAGCCTGTCGCATTGCCTTGAAGACCAAATCTTCACCATTTTTTCAATCTGAACATAGTGATAGTCGTCGATCCTGCCACATCACTACCTCATCATTCATGCGAGCCTGGCCAAAATTTGGTGTTTAGTCGCCGAAGTCATTTTGGTTGGGCACGGTTTTTTAGGCAACTCCCAGGCTCCTATGCATGCATAGCCTTCTCTTCTTCTCCATACTACATTGTAATCCCTTTTGGTTATGTACCCTATATGTCTCCATTCTAGGATGAATGTGGGACTAAACATTTTGAATTTTTTTAAAGGCTTTGTGCATTTTACTTCAAAATTTGTGAGGCCCGCCACACACTAACTCCTCTAGCCTGTGCGGTCTTCAAGAGCTTCCAAACTCTTTCTTCAAATAACTTAGAATGTGTAATACTATAAAAACATTGAGAAAAATTAGGACCCTATGCATGTGGGATAATTCGTTATCATTAACTTCGTAGCTCCTCAAATCATATCACATGTATGTCATTTAATGATCTCCATTAGCAATCTGCACAAACTTCTTTATGTCTTCATTGTGTTGCCTTCACCTTTCAATGTGTCGCCCTCTACCTGGCATTACACTTGCCAAATGAATTTAAAAATTTGTTCACTCTTTGTCTTACTGCATGGACTCCTCCCTTTAAGTCTCCTCTGGTCTGCGCAAGCCATCGTAGTTTAAAAATAAATGTTTAACAAAGTTTTGACTCCCCGCAAATGAATGCAAGCATCTGGCATGTGTTTGTTCTAATATTTTATATGTTTTGACTGCTTCAATTTCTCACGCAGCACTCTTCTTCTGCACAGGTCTTTGGTCTTTTCTTTATGCATCACATAAATGGTTGAAAATTCTTACAAATCTTCTAACCTCTGCTTGGATTCTATTACAACCTCTGATTAATACCTATGCCAAATTCTTAATAACACATGACTCCTTTTTCTCAAGTGGCTATTTTGGTCCTCCTTCATTCTTTCCTGTGCAGTAAGCTGGTTGCATTTGATTTCCTATCCTTTCAATTGCACAGGTCTTTGGTCTTTGTTTCGCATGCCAGTGTGTGGGCTCCTCCATGCTTCCCTTAGCGTAGGCTTCTACATTCATGCGCAGCTCCTATGTGGGGTCCTCCTCATATACATTGAGCAGGTTATTGTTTAGACTTGCCCCTTGTATATGGCTTACATGTTGTATACACACAACATAGCCAATGTAATGCCCATGCTGTGACCTGTTATGGTTATGCTAAACTCCTCTCTCCTAATTTGACAGCTGCGTGGACTACATTTGGTGAAGCGTGGTGTCTTTTGAAATGCTGCAAATATCCCTACTATTGCGTGGGATTCTTCAGCTATCTCGTGCGCAATCCTCATTTGAATTTTATGTTTTCTAAGCTTTCAAATCATCTTTGAGTCCCTCTTTATGCTGTGCATACTATTTGCTTAACAGTATTAAGCTACCTCCATACAAAATGTTTACATCTGTAAACTATATTTTCCTTGAAATCTGCTTCGTTTTCTTTGTATTACGTAGCTTTCTAACTTGGCTTGGCATTATCTTGACCTCCAGCGTAAATTCTTAAGAATTGCATAACTTTTGTTTGAACATGCATTGAAAGTGTATAATCCTCTTTGTCACACACTAGTTGTCCCTTCCATAGCGTAGCATGTCTTTAAATAGTAACATGCCTTGTCTATGCCTCCACCTTTCTGTTTTGTTATCTTGAGTTATGTGAGCACCGAAAGCCTGACCATTCGTGAAGACTATGTTGCATTTGAGACATTGCGTGCATAAGCCATTCTTCGCTGGTGAAGAAATCCAAACAAATATTTTCTTGAGTGGAGATTGAAGGGGGAACATATTACAAATTATAGACATTTTGGCATTTCCTCCAAGAATAGATTAAATAACTCTTGTCAATTTGCCATCACAATAAGGTATGTGCCCATCCTGGCTGCCTATTCCATTACTCAATTTCTTTATTACATTACTTAATGTGACATGAATTTTATTGATGTATGTTCCTTCTTGCAACCAAAACCTACCATCTCCCATCTTTGAAATGCGTTCGAATCCAGCCAAATTTACCCCATGTTGCACATAGAAGCTGTCAAAAGGTTGAAACTTGAACAACATTAGAATCAACTACCACCGCGGTTGACTGAATTGATTTCCTCTTTCTTTCAATTACCATTCAAAATATTGTATGGGACCTGCTACTATTAGCATTCATGTTTGTTCCCCCAAAATGACTATTCACTTCTACAAAGTGCAAAATGTCCAGTACTCGTTGAGGGCTATTGACAATTAATTCCTTTAAGCCTACCACAAATACCCCACGCTCTTGAATCTAATGGATCTCGAGCTTGCAAATTTCAGGTCAAAGGAGATCCCTTATCTCCTCATTATTCATCTCCATGAAGGATGCTCGGAGGAGAAACTCCCTGTGAAATACCATTTTGATGTGTTCAAACACATCAATGATAGCTAATGATATTATTCCAGGATTTGTAGCTGTTCCATGCATTGAATATGTCTTGCCACTGTTTTCTTGCCCATATGCAAATATCGTGCCATTGAATCCCCGACTTCCATGTAATTCTAACATAATAGACAAAACCAATTTATAAATGTCTTTTGGTTTCAATCTAACTGGCGACCAATGAAAATAACCTTTTATCATCTTGCGACTTGATCTCACTTTCAGCAATTGGCCTCTGGAACTGGCCTTAACAATTGACAAAATCAAGTAACCAGAATGTGGCGCTAGGAACACACATTCCATGGTTGATAGTCTTTCATGTTGCAAAGTGACAACCGACGAAACCCAACCGGTCCAAAGATTTTAATCGCCCAAGTTGCCTATTCAAAACAATTCTGCAAATTACCCTATTAAATAACGACACACATTTGGTTTTGACTTTGAAAACATGTCAAAAGACCTCCCAGGGATCCGAGCTTCTGCACATTGGGAGTATGCTATATGGATAATATGGATCCAGAAGGGTTTCTCTTGAAAATCATCCAGATACATTTGGGAGGTCCTCAAAGGTAACCACTTGGAAATGCAGAAAACAAAAAACAAGAGGAATACTGATTTCTGCAAATGAAAAGAATCTTGAAAAGTGTGCAAACAAAACCCTCAGGAACTGAAACCCTGCTAACTTGGAGAAAATTTGGTCTATAATTTAGGGCAACCATTTTCTTGATGTGACCAATCACGGTATTCAGGATATAACCTCACAAACAGGGCCTCCGACCAAACTGTGCAACTGATCTGCATCAAAATGTTAGAAAATGCAAATGGAATCAGATTGGTAAACTGAGTAAACAGATTCATCATGGCCTAAAAATCTTCATGGTAGAAAATTTCTATGCCTACAATACCGGGGAGCATTCAATTGTCCATTCCATTCAACCGGGTGTAGACTTTTAAGACCTCAAAGTCAGCAACTTCCTAATTCTGGAATTTCACATTCTAAGAATAAGCATTAATTGCAAATGGAATGACTTTGGAAAAATGTGCAAATGAACTCGTGGGGGTATGAAAATGGAAAAATAGCTTCTCTCTCATGCCTACAAAACCTCAAACCCGTCCTTATATCATGACACTCTATCAGATTAAGGATGTAAGTATGCAAAGTACATCATGTACTATAATCAGACAATATGTAGAATGCAAATTTAGGTGAGCACCTCTAAACAACTGTCTCCAAAACTCATCAAATCTGAATTCTGAAAGCTATGACTCATTTCATTTTCCAAATGATAGGTGGTAAACACATATCCCAAGTGGATTCTCATGAAAAATGTCAGGTCATTCTTTACAAGTACCCAACATAGACCTTCTTCAAAATATTTTAAGGGCACCAACCTACACTTAGGGAAATTTTTATGTATGGTCACTCCAAAATGCATCCAGATTTTGGAGTTCCAACAGTGGCTCTGACTGAGGACGCGTGCCCCATGTGGTCATGTAGAGGATTCAGATCTCTGGGAGAAGCAGGCCATTCCAGCAAAATTCTTTCGAACAACTTTATTGAGAGCTAGAAAACTACCACTGGCTATATAGAAACGATGGCCCCAGGCCACCGAAATTTCAACAAAATTTCTTACCTCTGTCATAAACCTGATTTTCATTTACATTTTCTTGAGGTAAGCTTAAATTGTCATTCATACCAGTTTCACCAATTTTATGTACATCTTCAATCTCTTTATTTGGCAAAACAAAATAACTCTCTTCATTTTCATAGTGCATATAAAAACTAGACACACTTTATTCATCTTGTCCACTATGAAAGTATACATCAGCATGCTCATAAATACTAATATCAAACTGAAATTCATTCTCATAAATTGATTTATGCATGCTATCAATCAGAAACATAAAGTGCTCAAACTCTATTTTACCAAACAAGTCATATGTGTCTTGAATTTGTAACTCACCTTGTGTAACCAACCGGCAATCAAATGAGTAATCAAACTTGTATTCACACATGTCATCAATATCAGCCTTGGAAATTACTCCACAACTCTCTAGTGTATCTTCACAATCACACACTGAATTAGCAACAACATTAAAGTAATCATCATAAAACTTGTTATCACATGCTGATTGATTTTCAACAATTACTTGATCAGATCTTTCATCACCAAACACAACATTTTCATCTTAATCACTGTCACAACTAGGAGAGGAGAAATTTGATTTCTTAATGCAGCATAACACTGTATCATCATCAAAATCATAACTAACCAAATCTGAAACTTCATCATGCTGTTCAAAAACTAGATTAATAATTCCATGCAAAACTGTTTTGTACACATTTTGACAAATGATGGGCTGATCCATATCAACATCCTCATCATACAGCAGGTTAACAAACACCTTGAAACTACTTTCAACATCATGTGTAATTTCATTGTATGAGGGAGAAAAATCAGATTTACCATTACATGAAGACACATCATCCATTTCACCAATCAAGCATGCAGAATATAAATCAATATTTCTTGCATTGTCTTCATCTATTTGATTAAAATGGGAAGACCACCAATCATGTTTCAAACTATCATTAGGTTCTGGTATACCATAATTAGAATCACTTGCATGCTTAGGATTACATACATGCTGATAATTACAATCACTTACAACTTCATGGCATTCCATTACACAACTAGGTAACTCATCAGTATGTGAAATGCATTCTTCAACTACTTCTTTATCCTCATATTGCAATGACGAACTTCCTTCAAAACTATCAACTACAAGCTGATTTATACCATACAGGGATGAAACATCATTTTCAGATTTGGAAGAAAGAACTGTACCTTCATTTTCATGAGAAAACTCACTCCCATCATTTCTCTCTTCTTCCCATGTTGCATCAGACTCATAGGAAGATGGAAAAAAAACTTTCACTGTCCTCACCTTCACTTGGATAACAAGTTTCAGTCTCATCATCATCACTAGACTGTGGTACATACTGATCACTTTCATTTTCATTTGATGCCCCTTCATGCCATGATGGATCAACACTCTTGTTCTCATCACTTGAAACACAACTTTCAGCTTCTTCATTCCTATAAGTCTGAGATGCATGTTCTTCAACATCATCATTAGTAACATTCTCAACATACTACAATTAATTAATAGGAGAAGCAACAACTGAAATCACTTCTTGCATTTGGGAAACATCGAGTGAATCAACTTTATCATCTACTGATGTAATATTAAAAACACATATGTTCTTTTTAACAAGAATAGAATCAATTCTTTGTGACAAAGAAACTCCAACAGTACATGTTCTTAAGTCAACAACATAATTTGCAACAGCAGGGCATACTACATGCTAATATGAATTTGAAACTTCAACATGACATTCACTTTCACTTTCAAATGCATCTTGCTGGCAAATACCTCTAGAGAAATGGTTCTTTGTTAGTCTGTACTTCATGTTATTTTCAATCTCTATAGCTGCCATTAATGCTTGATGCAAAGTCTTAGGTTCTTTATCCCGCAACAAATAGCTCATATCCTCATCAAAAGCATCAAAGTAGATAACTACACGCACTTGATCATTGGGTCTACAATTTTCAGGGTTAACATTAAAAATCTTTCTGAATCTAATGTTAAAATTAGGAACTAGGTCTTCATTATCAATCCTAATTTGTAACAACTTAGTAAATACATCATGTGCACTTACTCTTTCACCAAATTGTAACATGAAGGCTGGGTGCAACTCACTCCAAGAAGACATGAAACTCACTCCAAGAAGATATCAAACACGCTGGTAAAAAAGAAAACCACTCACGAGCATCATCCCTTAAAGTCTGAACAAACAATTTCATGTGAACATCTTCATGTGCAATCTCAAAATCATCCATCAAATCAACAAACAACTGAATACGCTGACTTGCTGAATCATGTTGTTTCCCACAAAATATTGGCAATTTGTCTCTAATGTTATTAGGAATAACATTGGAAAAACCATGTATGTCATCAAAACAAAATGGCATGTACCTTCTAGTAGAGATAGATCTATTGATACTACTGATGGGCTGCCCACTAGGTGAACTAAAATCCTCCATTCTTCATAGAGTCAAGAATTCATTCACTAGAATGAATATTAGATTTCTATTTTGCAGCAGATCTATGATTTCTCCACTAAAATTTTACAACAGCACACTTCTATACTTCAAATCAAACATGGTGAAACCTTTTCTTACTGAAGTATGCAACCAAACTCAAAAGTTCTCCTACTTTGTAGTGAAACCACTTAATGGAGAACAAACATTTGTATAACTTTCTTTCATGAAAAGAAAAACTTCATGAAAAATGAAAATACCTTAAGATTTAGATGGTTGAAAGTTCTCTGTCCACTTCTTACAATAGCAGACCCAATATCTCAACAAAATTCTTTACCAACTCTTTGAACCAACACACCCCAAATCTTACCAACCACTGGATGAAATTTGCAGCGGTTGTTCTCTTTAATTCTTGACTTGAAACACTATGGATTTAGAGCCTTTTGTGTAGCTTCATTAGGTTCTTTCTTTGTAGAGTCACCACCTCCTTGCAGAGGAAATCTCTCGAACAACAAGTTCCATTTGCCAAATTCTTTTCAATTCTGGGTTTTCTCTAATTCAGCAGAGCTGCACAATCCTTTTCTTCCTTTCGCTGCAAATAAAAACCACACTATCCAGGATACTTTTCTCAAAGATCTGAAACAAATTTCAGATTTGTCTCTTGACACTCTTTCTTAAAATCAGATTCAGATATCGATTCAGCCAAGCAAAGAAATAAATGTCTTAAACTTGTTGATCTTAAATAACAACTGATAATCACAAATTACACTGGCACAAAACAACCAAGATTCTCCAAATTCAAACAGAATTGCCACCCAAAACAAGTATGGGATTAAGATTTAATAAACTGATCAAGAAATGGATGATAAACAGTTAGTCATTCCAGACTTTACAACAATCTATTTGTCCCCAGCGGAGTCGCCAATTTGTTAGCACTTTTTCTTGTAGGAATCAATAAAAACTACAATAAATGCCTGACCCTCTATTCCAAACTCAGATTCATACATGAACAAGTCTAATTAACAAGAATGTTATCCTTCTTCACTTAGAGCTCCACAAACTCAAGCGGGTGTACCTATCTTTAGATTCACTAATTCACAGAGAATCTTACAATGGATCAAGGATTTATAATCCTTCTTTTTAAGTTCTCAGAACTAGGAAGGATAACCTATTGATTCTCTCTCTAAGGAATCACTAAAATGGACTGTATTCCTCAATACAATCAACTAAACATACATGTTCTTGATAACAGAAAGTAAAGATTTTAATATTTGAATGATTGATGATGAGAACTACTTTTCAGAACTTAGACTAGTGCCTAATCCTAGGCAAAGAGTCCAATGAGATGTAAATCAACAAAAACCCAATTAATAAGAACATAGACAAGATCCCAGATAGAGTGCCTTACAAACTATCCTTTCATTTTCACATCTATCTATCAGATTTTCATACTAATACCTGGCCCTCTAGGATTACTCACAAGACTGACTCCTTCCTTGAAGGAAACTCACAAGTAACTGCACAGTTACCTTGTAACCAGCATGTTTAGAATGCCTTATAGACTAAACATACAAGAGCATGAACAAAAGTACAAAAAGACATCACAAATTTGAAACTGGAGATTCCACTGTATTTTATTAATGTCATTCTGATTCAAAATATTCAATATAGACACAAAGCTTCAAAACTAAACCATAATTTGATGTCGTCTATGCAGCTATAAATTCACCATCTTTGTTACAATGGAGAAAAACCCAGCTATAGGAGAAAGAAAAAACAAAATCCATCACCGACACCTGTCTGTCCCCAAAATATCTGTAACCGCTTCAAACTAGAATTGTAAGAATCTGATACTATCTAGACCAAAAAAGGTCTGCAAAATCAGAATCCTTATTGCGAGACCTTTCCAGTGATATATAATAGTCTATACTTTGGAAAAAAAAATGCCCCCCCGAATCACTTATAAAACCTCTGTCTCCCGTGCACATTTTGATTTAAATTTGATTTTAAAACTACATATTTATTCAATAGTCCAAACTATTGAGTTATGCTGATATTTTACTATCTTTTTCTCAGAAAGCGCCATGTGGCAGCCTCTGATTGGCCTGCAGATTTGACCTTGGCACCCAATCAACTGCCACCTTGTCGCCACCTGGACACAACCTCATCTGCTCTGTTGTCACCCCCACCACGTGGCGGCATGTCACGTTGCCTTGAAGACCAGATCTTCACCATTTTTTCAATCTAAACATAGCGACAACCGTCGATCCTGCCACGTCACTGCCTTGTCATTCATGCGGGCCCCACCAAAATTTGGTGTTTAGTCGCTGAAGTCATTCTGGTTGGGCACAATTTTCTAGGCAACTCCTAGGCTCCTGCACATGCATAGCCTTCTCTTCTTCTTCATACTACATTGTAATCGCTTTTGGTTAGATACCCCATATGTCTCCATTCCGGGATGAATGTGGGACTAAACATTTTGATTTTTTTTAAAGGTTCTGTGCATTTTACTTCAAAATTTGTGGGGCCCACCATGAACTAACTCCTCTAGCCTGTGCAGTCTTCAAGAGCTTCCAAGCTCTTTTTTCAAATAGCTTAGAATGTGTAATACTATAAAAACATTGAGAAAACTTAGGACCTCATGCATGTGGGATAACTCATTATCATTACCTTCGTAGCTCCTCAAATCATATCACATGTATATCATTTAATGATCTCCATTAGCAATCTGCACAAACTTCTTTATGTCTTCATTGTGTTTCCTTCACCTTTCAATGCATCGCCCTCTACTTGGCATTGCACTTGCCAGATGCATTTAAAAATCTATTCACTCTTTATCTTACTGCATGGACTCCTCCCTTTAAGTCTCCACTGGTCTGCGTAGGCCATCGCAGTTTAAAAACAAATATTTAACAATTTTTTGACTCCCTGCAAATCAGTGCAAGCAGCTGGCATGTGTTTATTCTAATATTTTATATGTTTTGGCTGCTTCAATTTCTCACGCAACACTGTTCTTCTACGCAGGTCTTTGGTCTTTTCTTTATGCATCACACAAATGGTTGAAAATTCTTACAAATATTCTAACCTCTACTTGGAGTCTATTACAATCTCTAATTAACACCTGTGCCAAATTCTTAATAACTCACGCGACTCCTTTTGCTCAAGTGGCTAGTTTGGTCCTCCTTCATTCTTTCCTATGCAGCAAGCTGGTTGTATTTGATTTCCTATCCTTTCAATTGCATAGGTCTTTGGTCTTTGTTTCACATGCCAGTGTGTGGGCTCCTCCATGCTTCCCTTAGCAAAGGCTTCTACATTCATGTGTAACTCCTAGGTGGGGTCCTCCTCATATACATTAAGCAGGTTATTGTTTAGACTTGCCCCTTATATATGGCTTACATGTTGTATACACACAACGTAGCCAATGCAATGCCCATGCTGTGACCTGTTATGGTTATGTTAAACTCCTCTCCCCTACTTTGATAGCTGCGTGGACTACATTTGGTGAAGCGTGGTGTCTTTTGAAATGCTGCAAATATCCCTACTGTTGCGTGGGCTTCTTCAGCTATCCCCTGCGCAATCCTCATTTGAATTTTATGTTTTCTAAGCTTTCAAATCATCTTTGAGTCCCTCTTTATGCTGTGCATACTATTTGCTTAATAATATTAAGCTACCTCCATACAAAATTTTTACATCTGTAAACTATATTTTCCTTGAAATTTGCTTCTTTTCCTTTCTATTACGTAGCTTTCTAACTTGGCTTGGCATTATCTTGACCTCCTGCGTAACTTCTTAAGCATTGCATAACTTTTGTTTGAACATGCATTGAAAGTGTATAATCCTCTTTGTCACACACTGGTTGTCCCTTCCATAGCACAACTTGTCTTGAAACAGTAACATGCCTTGTCTATGCCTCCACCTTGATGTTTTGTTATCTTGAGTTATGTGAGCACCGAAAGCATGACCATTCATGAAGACTATGTTGCATTTGAGACATTGCGTGCATAAGCCATTCTTCGCTAGTGAAGAAATCCAAAAAAATATTTGCTTGAGCGGAGATTGAAGGGGAAACATATTACAAATTATAGACATTTTGGCATTTCCTCCAAGAACAAATTAAATAACTCTTGTCAATTTTCCATCACAATAAGGTATGTGCCCACCCTGGATGCTGATTCCATCACTCAATTTCTTTATTACATTACTTAATGTGACATGACTTTTATTGATGTATGTTCCTTCTCGCAACCAAAACCCACTAGCTCCCATCTTTGAAATGCGTTCGAATCCAGCCAAATTTACCTCGTGTTGCACATAGAAGCTGTCACAAGGTTGAAACTTGAACAACATCAGAATCAACTACCACCATGGTTGACTGAATTGATTTCCTCTTTCTTTCAATGACCATTCAAAATATTGTATGGGACCTGTTACTATTATCATTCATGTTTGTTCCCCCCAAATGATGATTCACTTCTACAAAGTGCAAAATGTCAAGTACTCATTGAGGGCTATTGACAATTAATTCCTTTAAGCCTGCCACAAATACCCCACGCTCTTGAATCTCATGGATCTCGAGCTTGCAAATTTCAGGGCAAAGGAGATCCCTTATCTCCTCACTATACATTTCCATGAAGGATGCTCAGAGGAGAAACTCCCTGTCAAATACCATTTTGATGTGTTCAAACACATCAATGATAGCTAATGATATTATTCCAGGATTTGTAGTTGTTCCATGCATTGAATATGTCTTGCCACTGTTTTCTTTCCCATATGCAAATATCATGCCATTGAATCCCCGACTTCCATTTACTTCTGACATAATGGACAAAACCAATTTATAAATGTATTTTGGTTTCAATCTAACTGGCAGCCAATGAAAATAACCTTTTATCATCTTGCAACTTGATCTCACTTTCAGCAATTGGCCTCTGGAACTGGCCTTAAAAATTGATGAAATCAAGTAACCAGAATGTGGTTCTAGGCACACACATTCCATGGTTGACATTATTTCATGATTCAAAGCGACAACCAATTAAACCCAATCGATCCAAAGATTTAATCACCCAAGTTGCCTATTCAAAACAATTATGCAAATTACCTTGTTAAATAACGACAAACACATTTGGTTTTGACTTTGAAAACATGTTAAAAGACCTCTTGGGGACCCGGGCTTCTGCACATTGGGAGTATGCTATATGGAGAATATGGATCCAGAAGGGTGGCTCTTGACAATCATCTAGACACATTTGGGAGGTCCTCAAAGGTAACCACTTGGAAATGCAGAAAATAGAAAACAAGAGGAATACTAATTTCTGCAAATGAAAAGAATCTTGAAAAGTGTGCAAACAAAACTCTCAGGAACTGAAACCTTGCAAACTTGGAGAAAATTTGGTCTATAATTCAGGGAAACCATTTTCCTGATGTGACCAATCATGGTATTCAGGATATAACCTCACAAACAAGGCCTTCGACCAAACTGTGCAACTGATCTGCATCAAAATGTTAGAAACTGCAAATGGAATCGGATTGGCAAACTGAGCAAACGGATTCATCATGGCCTGAAAATATTCATGGTAGAAAATTTCCATCCCTATTTCTTTGACTTAGTTATCCTCTTATCCTTATATTTTCCTCTTCCCTAAGTTCTAATTGGAAGGACTTGTGTACTGTATTAGAGGTGAGGATGATTATTTCATCTTGTATGTTTGGCCTAAGTCCATTAAGGTACCTATATAACTTATCCACTTCATTCTTTTCTTTCCTATCCCTCAATTTGAGCTTATGGAACTCCTCGGTATAGGGACTTACATCTAGGTCTCTTTGTCTCAAGTTTTGCAACTTCTTGTGCATTTTCACTTCGTAGTCTCCTGGTAGGAATTGAGACTTGATCTTGATCTTCATTCTCTCCCATGAGGTAATATTCTTCTTTATTTCTTGCACTCTTTCTTCTTGTGTCATATTCCACCATACTAAAGTTGAGCCCTGCAATATCAACTTATCCAAGTTAACCATCTTTTCTTCTACAAATTCTTTGTAGTCAAAGTGGTTATTTAGTGCTTCAATCCATTCCATAAACTCCTCTCCATTCAAGTTCTTGCTATAGATGGGTAAACCTTCAAGGTTATCCTTGGTTATAGATTTGAAGGAATCGAAGAGAAATTTATAATCCTTTAGCATTTCTTCCTCTATCATTTCTATCTTAGGTACCTTGTTATCATCTTCTATATTTGACTCATCTCCCCGCTTTGTCACCACACTACCTTTCTCCTTCTTGTGGTCTAGGGTTACCTTTATTTCTTCTCTCAATCTAGCTTTTGTGAGCATTTCTTCTACCATAAGCCTAACCACATATTGGGTCATGGCCTTTAGAGGCATTGAACTATACTTTGATTCTTCTATATCTGAAATACACCAAACCTAACAACTTTTGGCTTTGATACCACACTGATGTAGAGAGTCTTGGGTATTGAATCAAACTGGTTTCACAAGGTGTTTCCTAGGCTCTTTTAACCATAAAATGGTTCTTTATTTTCTTCTTATTCACCTTACCAAGGTGAACAAGGACTTGTATTAGGGATCCTCCCAAGGCCTTTCCCTTAAAACAATCCCCAATTAACCAAGGAGTTCCAAACTACTCCTCTTAGAGCCTTTCTCTTCACTTCCTCTATCAAGCACCCAAACCCTTGCAATTAGGATCTTCTCATAGACTTGTAGAAGGCCATATGTGGATGTGATTCACCTTAGTTACACTAAATTTCATGCTCCTAAATCCTTTGGTTCCACTCCAAGAACCCCACAATCCAATCTGGTAGAAAATGGGCCTAGTAGAGACCTAATTGAATTAACCCTAATGCATGAGTTTTTGGCCTAGATATTTCTCAAAATTCCCAAATAACCACAAAATCTATTACCATCTTTGGATACCCTTTATCCTCCTTTTTTAAATACTAAAAAATGTGTTGTGGGCTCCTTGTTTTATTATGTCAACTCGTAGGTTCTCAAATTAGGCCTTCCTAGGTCTCCACCAGTGTATGACAAAGATCAAACAAAAAATCTTCACTATTCGATTATGAGAATTCCACGAACACTTGAATTAAGTTTTCTTGATCTCAAATATTCCTTCCATGTAAAAATTTCACACCCACACACTTGCATTTGCATATTTTATTCACCATTTCCTCTTAACACGCTTGTCACATTTCTTATGCCAAGACTAGGGCTTCATGGGAAAAGTAGTGTTTCTGCTTCCACAACTCTACCACCTACAAAAAATACTACTATACAACCTATTCTAACATTCCACAAAGATTCATTGAGTTTTGATGGTGGAATGTTAGAATTTAGAGCCTTTTTCATGCAAACCCTCAATTTCAGGATTTACAGACCCGTTTGGATTCTAACTAGCACAACTTATTCCTACAATGACTTCATGACTTCAAATAAAATGCAAAAGAAATTTAAAATATCATATTACACTACCATTCTCTATAATTATTTCTACCAATCCGTACAGAGCCATATACGGCTCCGAAACAACAAATAAACAAAGAAAAAATAGTAATTATGGAGCAAAACTTAACTTCTCATTCCCAAACTATCAAAAAATTCTGCAAATTAGTTCCAAGGCCTTTTAAAATCCTTTGGAATAGTTCCAACCACTTGCAATGAACTATGGAATCGTAGAGCACAACTTTGGAAAAATTGCTCACAAATGTTGCAAAGTTGCACTTTGCAACTTTTACATCTTTTGCAACTTTGCAATTTTGAACAAGATTTTGAAATCGATAAGATTCCAACCTACTCTAAACATTTCAAAATGATCCTTAAAAAACTTAGGTGACCTCCTAGACCTTGAACAAGATATGACTAGGAAGGACTGCACTAGAGCTTATAACATTGCCCTGTGGCTTATTACAAAGCACAACAAAAATGGACCTTATAGGTCACCAAACACCAAACTAAACAAAAATTCCTTAAAGACTTACACACATGATTGTGGCTCATGAAACAATTGTGCCCCTGCACCAAATGCCCCCTTAAAGGATGACGATGTTGCTGATGTAGACTGCACACCAAGAAGAACATGAGGCCCTTCTTGAAAATCTGCATGAATATGACTGTTATCTCCTGAATCATTTGAATTATGAGGACTGGAATCAGGATCTAAAGAGTCCACATTAACTTGAGAACCCATATGGTGTGTAGAACCATAATTTGTAATAGCTTGAGAAAATAATACCTTTCCTTTCAATTTCCTTTTCTCCTTAGTAACTTCTTGATTTGAAGAAGATGCTTTGATAGAATTAGTTACCTCAATATTATTCTTTTTTAGTAGAAAAGTGAGGTGCATAATTTATTTTTTCATGGATTGATTTTCTTCATGGCCATTTTTGTTATAAAAGGAACACTTAACTCTCTCAATAGTTGATTAAATTTGTTGAGATGGGTTATCCTTTTTGAAGTTGTCAGTTTTATCTTCTTTCTTCCCTTCTTTGTAGTGTTCTTTCATTTTTTGTAATTAGAACTTGTGCCTTTGTAGATTTTAAAGTACCCATTTGAATTAACATTTCTTTCTCCCTTGGAAGATTAGAAATAAAGTTATCAAGTGAGGGAATAGACCACGAGGCACCAAGGGCTCTTTTAGTGGAATAGCAAGTAGAGACAAAAACAAAAAATTCAGAACCTAGTTTGGAAAGTACAGAAAGGATTAAATGATCCTCTTTTTTGTCAATTTCACAATCTTTTAATTTCAACTTCAAGGATTTAAATTTAGTGAAGACATCCTCTAAAGTTGAAAAACTTGAATAACTAAGACCTAGGAGTTGATTTTCCAACTCATGACTTCTAAGTTCATCAATTGTCCCAAATAGTTTGTTTAGAGCTTCGTTGGGTGTTTTCAAGTTCTCAACATGAAATACTAATTCAAGAGATAGGTTTAAACATAGAAAGCCAAATGATTGGTCACACTTATTGAACTAATTTTCTTTGTCTTTAGTTGCATTAGGTTATTTTTATATTCCCATTGTTCTGATTACATAAAAATAGATTTTACAAGGACCCAAAACCTATAAAAGAGTTTTACAAATATTCAATAAAGTTCAACTGAAACTATGCAAAAACACCCAGAAAGGAAAGCAAAAAATCCCAGCAGGCTAGCATCCTAACAAAAAGCCCCATAGATCTAAAACTATAAACAGGGACAACAAAAAGACATGACCAAAAATAGGACAGCTACATGCCATCCACAATGTCATGTGCCTAGACAACCATAATCTACATATGGCCGACAGAATTTTTGAGATCTTCAGTCTGCTTGTTATCCTTTGGAATCAACTTCTTGGTGCTATCAGGCATAAATTTTATAGGTCCCATGATTTCCTTCACGTCTTTTCTATCCTTATTCCCTCTGTCCTGTTCCAACTTCTCAATTAGAATCTTCGAATGACCAATATACGCCTTTAAGCTTGCCAGACATTGCTCACCAATCTTGCACATAGTATCCTCCAATTTTTCCACTTTGTCATTCAGTATGTTGATCTTCCTTGCGAAGTCATCTTCCACTGCCCTATCAACTCTTTCCTTTAGCCGCTTTTCCATGTTATAGACTTTATTCACTATTTCCACCTGGGCTTCAAATCTCCCGACCGCATCTTTCATCTCCTCCAGACAGACTACAAGAGGTTTATCCTATATATAAGCCTTTATTCTTAAGTACATGAATTACTTTTAAATTCAAATCATGATAACTGAAAGGAGTTAGGGGTTGTATAGTCACATTAGTATCCATGTTGCTAGACTTAGATTTTTACTTTTAGAATGCAAAAATGAAGAGAACTTCTTGAGGAAGTGCGAAAAATAGAAAACACACAACACCCCCTTGATTATCTTTTCCCCTTAGTTTTGGAACTTTATAGGAGTGATTTGCAACCAAACCTAATAAAATACTAAAAATGACACTTTATAATGGTAGTGCATGAGTGTGTCTGTTGGATTTGTTATGAAAAATCATGCACTTTTCGTAAAAAAACAAAACTCAATTTCGAGTTCATGAGAAAAATTTATAAGCAAAATAAATTTTTTCTCCTTACAAAATTTTCCTCCATAAAAAATTTAATGGTGAAAACTTTTTACTCTCATTAAGAAATGTTTTTGCCAAAATAAAAAAATAGGGACCAAAGTTAAGCCCCCTAGGGTAGGAAAGAACTAGGGGCTAAAAATCTATATGACCAAGGGAAAGATTAGAGGACATGGTGATTTTTAAACTGCTGAGCTTTTTCAAAACTGAAAGATGGTGCAAGTCTACTCGGCCGAACAAGAGCCCCCATTAACCAATGGTCCCAGCGGATGGCCAAATGAGGACCACATTGAATGCAGAGGTCAGCTCAGGAATGACAACTAGCTCCCTGTAATGTCGTCAATGCCTCAATAGATTGTTGCTGCCAAACGTTGCTTCTCTGCATGGTGCTCATAGATGCATGTGCCACGAGTAGGGAAAATGTCAAGGGTCGATCAACACCACGAGAAGGAACATGAAGCTTTCAAACTATTGGCTTAAATGAATCTCTTACCAGCTCTGATACCATGTAAAACCTTGTAATATTAAAAATACTTAGTATTGTATTCCCTTAAGGGTGCCTGCTTAAGGATTTCATTATCATTCTAGAGACACCCTCAACCATATAAATCCAATGGAGTATATAAAGGGGGAGAATGAAAGTTGTAGAAGCTAATGTTGTTGGCCCAACCTTGACCTATAAGACCAAGGTAAAGTAAGAAATCACATGTATTCAATAGCACTCTAGTTCATAGATCTAGGTTGCACATACCCTTGTAGTATAAGATACCCTAATTAATTATCTTTTATAGTTCAATTGAAAACCTTGTTAGTAATAACTGAGAGGGGGGGGGGTGAATCAATGGCCTTAAAATTATTCCAATTAATCAACCCAAAAAATCAATACCACAATATTAAGCCTCTAGTTATCTTTAGCCCTATAAGATGAATACTTTCAAATATACTTATCTAATTAGTACTGCTCAGAATGCTTTGTTAAAACTTATTATGTATGTTTACCAAATAGCAGTCTGTCAATTTACTGAAAAAATATGAATTACTCAGAGTATACCGATCAATCCAGATTAGCTATGTGTAATGCAAAACACTAAAGTAATGACTCATAAACACATTGACACATGGATTTTTAACATGGAAACCTTGTTAAGGGAAAAAACCACTTGGGACCGGTAACCCAAAATTTTCACTCTTCTAAAGTGAGCTCAGTGAAGAGCCAACCCTATTAAAGGTTACAAACACACTATTAGGTGTGACCTTGTTAGAGGATTTAAAGAATTAGTTTGTTAGTTGATATCGGGAATTTCTATGCTACCTTCCTTGTCCAAAATATTCTGGTTTGTCAAATGGTATCTGGCATCTCATGCTATCTTCATGTTCAAAATTTTTGATACTCCTTGCGATGTATCTCAATATAGAAAGGATCTTTAAATCCTGCTAAGTTAAGAGAGTTTTTGAATCAATGGTTAAAGTGAAATAGTATGATCTGTTCACATATATAACTTATACTTGTAGATTTTCAGATCTATTGTAAGCTCATTAAACCAATCTTATCAATACCTTTGCTCCACTTTTGTTCTTCTTGGTAATTCTATGCTCTATTGCTCGATGTCTGTAGAAATCTTTAGCTCTTTCCTCAACTTTATTGATTAGGACTGTATGAAGTTTTTCTTCATCAGTTTCTCTCCAACATCCTCTTTTTCATTCACTCCCCTTAATTCGTAATGAATTAATTTGTCTCTTTATAGATATGATATCACTGGTTCTAGGTTCTTGATTTTATTGATCTTGGCATGATCCGCAATCTTAACCAATCTGATTTAAAGAAAAACTCTATTTTTATCTCCCAGAGATCTTCTTGCCAACTAGACAAAATAGCTTTAAATCCTTTACTTATCTCTGGCTTTATCTTGGCTTTATCTTGTTGATGAAAACAATGATAACTACCAGTTAAGTCTATATTTATCTCTTCTAGCTATATATATTATCATTTCTAAACTCTAGTTAACTTCGGTGTTTTAAATCTTTTATAGCTTTGGTTAACACTCTAGTTCTCCTTGGGCTTCTCCGTCAGGGTTACACTATGATTCTGGCCGTCAGGTATGGTTGTGATTTATCTTGTCAATAATGCTCGTCGGTGTTCCTTCTCGAGCATCACAGTGACTTGACTTTCGGTGATCTCTGTCTGTCGGGTTTGACTAGCCATCGGTGTTTGAAGTCACATAGTGAATGCTTGTCTTTTATGCATGACTGAAAGCATAATCTTTATCTATCTGATTCTCTGAAGTCTTTGACACTTTGATTATAACCGATTAGATTATATCAAGTTGACATAAATGAAAATACAATCCATTAACTGATTTAATGTATTGCATTATCTTTCTGCATTTCGGTGATCAACTTAACATCTTCAAATATTAAATCAATTACATGTCATCAATCTCTCCCTTTGATAGTGATGGAAACATACTATATTATCATACTATACTATTACTAATATAATATGAAATATAACAGTGTCATCAATCTCTCCTATTATAACTATTACAAATGTATGGCTTTCGGTAACCTCAAATAGCTTAGACTTGTTTCTTGCAGAGTGATTTCTTCAATCTTCAATTCCTTCACTGGATAAATGTAGTATCTTCTGTCTCTATTCCCTTATGTGCTCTGCCTTGACTTTTCCTCTTCTTGATAATCTCTTTTTCCTTTGACAACAATCTCTCTTTGTATGAACTCTCTCCCTTTGTTACTTCTCTCCCTTAGATGGATATTCATATGTAATCAATTTCTCTTCCTTTGAATCTTGATTAACTCTTCCTTCTGATTCTCACAAACTTCACTTCATGGATACTAATATAATCTTTTCTGATCAATGAGATAATCTCTCCTTTATGATAACGAGTCTCCTCCCTTATGATAATGAGATAATCTCTCATTTATGATAATGAGTCTCCTCCCTTATGATAATGAGATAATCTCTCCCTTTGACAACAATTCCAAACAAGTTTCTTCTATATCATCTTCCATCCCTTTATATATAATATTCCTTGAATTTACCTATCCATCAACAATACAATGTCTCTGGTATTTGGTTCATACTTGTACCTTGTTTTGTACAATTGTATATGTTATTGTTCATCTCGGTTTTTGCATCAACTTGAATGATCTTTAGATTATGTGTAGGTTGATGCATCCTCCTTGTCAGTTTACTGACCGATAGACAAGGGTTGGACCCCTAGTCTCTGTCTCAAGTACTCAAATGTATCTTTTGATAATGGCTTGGTGAATATATCAGCTAATTGTTCCTTTGATTGAACATATTCCAGTATCACCTCCTTTGCTTTCACTTGTTCTCTCAGATAGTGATACTTAATAACAATATGCTTAGTCTTAGAATGCATGAATGGATTCTTAGAAATGTTAATTGCGCTGGTGTTATCACAATAGATAATTACTGGTTCAAGAATCTTCATATTCATACTTTCAGCAATTGTTTGATCTATGCAATATTGGAGCAATTTGCAGCAACAACCACATATTCTGCTTCTGCAGTAGACTAAGAGAGGCATCCTTGCTTCTTGCTAATCCATGTGACAAGTCTGTCACCCATGAAGAATGCTCCTCTAGTTGTGCTCTTTCGGTCATCAATGTTTCCATCCCAATCAACATCTATATAGACTTGTAGCTCAAATTTTCCTTCTCTTTTATACCATAAGTCATAGTCCTCAGTGTTCTTTAGATATCTCAGAATTCTCTTGACAACAATCATATGTGATTCTTTGGGATTAGCAGAGAATCTTGCAACTAGTCCAACTGCATGTGCTATATCTGGTCTAGTATGAACAACATACATTAGTTTTCCAATCATTGATCTATATAAGGTTTGATTTACCTCATTTGATTTGTCTTCTTTTGTCAGCTTACATCCGGTAGCCATAGGTGTTCCAACTGGTTTGGAATCTTCCATCTTGAATATCTTCAACACTTCCTTGATGTATTTAGACTGAGTGATATATATGCCTGCAT
>MU224205.1:291477-309254 GCA_018584345.1 Thuja plicata
TCCCCAAACATAGACATTTCAAATTCTTTTCTCATTTCATTAGCAAAGGATTTGCATAACATTTCATTTCCCCCAAAAATGATATCATCAACAAAAATTTCAGCAATTAGAATATTACCATCGGTATTTTCTTTTAAGTACAGATTGCTATTTTCACTTGTTCTTAAAAATTTAATTCTAATGAGATAGGAGTGAAGTCTTTCATACCAAGCTCTTGGTGCTTGTTTCAATCCATACAAGGCTTTATGTAGTCTACATACCATGTTTCTCTTGTCTGGATCAACAAACCCTTCTGGTTGTTCAATGTATACCTCTTCTTCCAGTATTCCATTTAGGAATGCAGATTTGACATCCATCTGATATACCTTGAATCATTTGAATGCAACATAAGAAAGTAAGATTATGACTCCTAGTCTAGAAATGGGTGCAAAGGTTTCTCCAAAATCAATACCTTCTTCTTGTTCATATCCCTTGCATACTAACCTTGCTTTGTTTCTTGTGACCTCTCCATTCTCATTCAGCTTGTTTTTTAATATCCATTTGGTGCCGATGACATTCTTGTCATTTGGTCTTGGTACTAGTGTCCATGTACTATTCTTCTCAATCTATTCTATTTCTTCATTCATAGCACTAACCCATTCTTCATTCTCAAGTGCAGTATTAACAGATTTAGGCTCAAAATCACAAAGTCAACATATAGTGTTTAGTGACTTACTTCTTGTTCTCATTCCAGCCTTCTTGTCTCCTATGATTTGATTTTGTGGATGATGTCTTATGACATACTTGACAAGTTTCAGTTCAGCTCTGTGCTCATCATTCTGATCATCTTCTTGACCTTCATTCTAATCTTCATCGCTCGGAACATCATCTTGAGGATTTTCCTAATTTTTGGTAATTGCAGCCTGAGGCTCGGGTGCAATGTTACATTGCTTGGGAGCGATACACTGTTGCTCGAGTAGAATGTCAGGTTCTGTATAAACAAACCTATTTTAGTCCTCTAGTTCTCTTCTGCTTTCCTTATCATTCTTTTCTGCAAATTCATCTATATTCACATTTGCACTTTCAATGATCTTGTTAGATGACTTGTTAAGACATTTATAAGCCTTGCTTTTGGTTGAATACCATAGAAAGATACCTTCTTCACTTTTGGAGTCAAGTTTTCCATTTCTATCATCCTTCAAAATATAACATTGACTACCAAAGATTTTGAAGTAACTTTCATTGGGTATATGACCATACCAAAGCTCATAGGGTGCCTTCTTTGTGTCCTTCTTCAGTTGTACTCTATTTAATGTGTAGACAACAGTACTGACAGATTCCCTCTAGAAAGTTTGAGTGATGCTCTTCGCAATCATCAGTGTTCTTGCATAGTCAACAACTGATCTGTTTGTCCTTTTAGCAATTCCATTTTGTTGTGGTGTTCTCAGTGCATAAACCTGTCTTTTAATTCCATGCTCATTGCAATAGTTAGTGAATTCATCTAAAGTAAATTCCCTTCCTCTATCTGACCTTAAACATTTCAATTTCTTTTCACTTTGTTTTTCTACCATAGCCTTATACCATTTAAACATCTTGAATGCTTCTAATTTATCTTTTAAGAACATAACTGTCATCATTCTAGAATAATCATCAACAAAGAGAATAAAATACATATCTCTATAGTAAATCTTTGTCCTCATGGGTCTACATAGATCTGTATGGACTAATTCTAGAATTGCATTAGATGTATGGGTTTTAATCTTGAAACTAGACTTTGTCATCTTACCTTTTTGACCATTCTTGCACATGATATGCTTGGGCTTAGTCATGCTTGGTAAGCCTCTAACATTCATTTTGTTTCTTATCTTTATCATGTTGTCAAAATTCACATGACACAATCTTTTGTGCCACAACCATATGTCTTTGTTTCTATCCATTCAAAAAGTGGTGTTAGTGTCATCAAGATAGAAAAGGTTACCTTTTGTCTGCTCACCAGTTCCGATCAACCTTCCTGATTTATTGAAGATCTTTTCCTTCTTATTTTTAAATGCCACTCGGTGACCTGTATTATTCAAATGTGAAACACTTAATAGATTATAATTCAGTCCTTTTACCCAGTAAGCATTTTCACATTTGATCAGGTTATTCAACATTATAGTTCCTTTACCTTCAACTAGACAAGGTGTATCATTTATCATTCTTACTGAACCACCATTATAGTATTCAAAAGTCTCAAACTTTTGTTTATCACCAGTCATATGGTGAGTGCAGTGACTATCTATGATCTAGACATCATTCTTGCTAACTTTAGATATGAGTGCAATTTCTACATACCTTACTTCTTCTTCGTCTGAATTATCCTTCATGGCTACAAATACCATCTCAATGTCTTCTTTTGATTTGGTGTCAGTGTCATCAGCTCTATTCTCAGCTAGGTAACAAGCTTTCTTCCCTTTGTCCTTGTAGTCTCGGGTATCTCTTTTGTCAGATTGTCAGTTGCTTCAGTAATATTTGTTATCACCTTTGTCAAAATTCTTCTCATATGATCTGTCATTACCTCTTTCATCTTTTCTTCTGTTTGGACATCTTGTAACAAAGTGTCCAACCTCTTTACAATTGAAACATACAAGTAGTAATTTACCTTTGTATCTACCTTTGCCTCTTTGCAATCTTCTTTCCATTAGTGCTTCAATCTCATCAAGTCCTTGATCCTCCTTATCAATTTCACTATCATTTCTAATAACATGTCTATGACTTGAATTACTTATCTTTAAAGAAGATTTGAATGCAGATTATATAGATGGTAAGACACTATTATCAAAGTTATTCATCTCAAATGAAATCAGTCTACCAATCAGACTATCTAGAATAACTGTACTGTTTGCAACTACTCTCATTTCTTGAATAATAGAAACTCTAATAGCATATACAGGCAGTAAGGTTCTTAAGATTTGACTTACCAATGTCTCCTCTTCAAGTACACCTCCAACTCCTTAGATAGCTTTGACTACCTCTTTGATTCTGCAGCTATACTGAGTGATATTTTCTCCTTCTTTCATCCTTAGGTCATCAAACCTCCCTCTTAGGCTTTCTGCCTTGTCTCTTAGTACATTAGCATCTCCATGTACCAGCTTCAACTTATCCCACATTTTCTTTGTAGAGGTGCAGGTTTTGAAATTTTCAAACTTAGTATCAGAGAGTGATGATGCAAGTTCTATCATCATACAATTATGCTCATGCTTTTCTCTTAATTTCTCAACAGTGTGAGGTGTTGTAGGCAACACATATTCAGTATCAAGGTATTGAGTAACATCATTACCAATACCTGATAGGTGGAGTCTTATTCTACTTTGCCATGATGCAAAGTTGTCTTTATTCAACTTGGGCACATATTGTCTATTCATCTTGTGATCTTTTGCTTGAGCTGTTAAACTCCCTTTCTAAGCACACAAGCTCTGATACCAATTGTTAGTAATAACTGGGGGGGTGAATCAGTGGCCTTAAAAATATTCCAATTAATCAACCCAAAAACTTAGTACCACAATATTAAGCCTCTAGTTATCTTTAGTCCTATAAGATGAATGCTTTCAAATATACTTATCAAATTACTACTGCTTGGAATGCTTTGTTAAACCTTATTCTGTATGTTTACCGAATAGCAGTCTGCTAATTTACCAAAAATAGTAAATTACTTAGAGTATACCGATCAATCCAGATTAGCTATGTGTAATGTAAAACACTAAAGTAATGACTCATAAACACATTGACACATGGATTTTTAATGTGGAAACCCTGTTAAGGGAAAAACCACTTGGGACCGGTAACCCAAAATTTTCACTCTTCTGAAGTGAGCTCGGTGAAGAGCCAACCCTGTTAAAGGTTACAAACACACTGTTAGGTGTGACCTTTCTAGAGGATTTAAAAGATTAGTTTGTTACTTGATATCAAGCATTTCTATGCTACCCTCCTTGTCCAAACTCTTTTGGTTTGTCAAATGGTATCTGGCATCTCATGCTATCTTCATGATCAAACTTTTTGATACTCCTTGCGATGTATCTCAATATAGAAAGGATCTTTAAATCCTGCTCGGTTAAGAGACTTTCTAAACCAATGGTTAAACTGAAACAATATGATTTGTTCACATATAAAACTTATACTACATATTTTTCATATCTATTGTAAGCTCATTAAATCAATCTGATCAATATATCTTTTCAATACCTTTGCTCCACTTTTTTTTTATGCTCGGTGATGCTATGCTTTGTTGCTCAGTGTCTGTAGAAATCTTTAGCTCTTTCCTCAACTTAATTTATCATGACTATATGAAGTTTTTCTTCATCAGTTTCTCTCTAGCATCCTCTTTTTCATTCACTCCCCTTAATTCGCATGAATTAAGTTCTCTTTATAGACATGATATCACCGTTTCTAGGTTCTTGATTTTCTTGTTCTTGGTGTGATCCGCAATCTTAGCCAATCTGATTTAAAGAAAAAATCCTCTTTTATCTCGCAAAGATCTTCTTGCCAATTGGACAAAACAACTTTAAATCCTTTACTTATCTATGGCTTTATCTTGTCGATGAAAACAATAATAACTACCAATTAAGTCAATATTTAGCTCTGCCAGCTAGATATTTTGTCATTTCTGAACTCTAGTTAACTTCGGTGTTTTAACTCTTTGATAGCTTTGGTCAAAACTCTAGTTCTCCTCGGGCTTCTCTGTTGGGGTTACACTATGATTCTGGTCGTCGGGTATGCTTTTGATTCCGCTCGTTGGTAATGCTCGTCGGTGTTCTTGCTCGAGCATCACAGTGACTTGACTTTTGGTGATCTCTGTTTGTCGGGTTCCACTAGCTGTCGCTGTTTGAAGTCATATAGTGAATGCTTGTCTTTTATGCATTACTGAAAGCATAATCTTTATCTCTTTGATTCTATGAAGTCTTTGACACTTTGATTATAACCGATTAGATTATATCAAGTTGACATCAATGACAATACAATCCATTAACTGATTTAATGTCTTGCATTATCTTTCTACATTTCGGTTATCAACTTAACATCTTCAAACATTCAATCAGTTACATGTCATAAAACCTTTGGTTGTCTTTTTCTTGGGATGCACCAATAATTGCTTAGACGTCAAAAGCTACTTGCACTTTACTTCCAAGGTGTTGAAATAGAACTTTATGCCCAAGAATTGGCATCTGACATAAGAGAAGTAAAGGTGGCCTATAACCTTTGCATTCCTTAGCTATCTTCATTTTAATATATAGTAGATTGGTCAACCCAAAGAAACTCTATGTTCAAATGTATCCAACAACAAAGATTGCTACACCTCGTTAAATTTTCTTCGTAATTTTTAAAAAAAAAATTGTATTCTATAATTTTATCAATCATATTTTTCTATGATTCTATCTCTAATAAATCTCATAATTTCTCCTCCCAATAAATCTACTACTAAATCATTGCTTTAAAATTATAAATATTTACATTTTATTATGTTCTAATAAATCTTAATCTCTCTTCCCAATGAATCTACTACTAAATAATTACTCAAAAACTATCAATACATAATACATTATTTAAATGTATAATAAATCTTAATCTCTCTTCCCAATGAATCTACTACTAAATAATTACTCAAAAACTATCAATACATAATACATCATTTGACCACTAACCAGATAACTTTACGATGTGGAAGGCCCACAAGATGTTAAAACCTTAACACTCATATAATATTGAACTTTTAAATAATTGCTCAAAAACTATGAATATACAAATTAAAGAAGAAAATGTAAGAAAGTTGATTTTTGTTGACGTAAAAGAACGATATGGCTGCCTTAAAGGCCCCGTTTGGTTGCAGGAATTAGAAAATGTTGAATTTTATCAAATGCTGGAAATGGTCAAATCATGAATTTGATATTCCGATTTTTCATTTTCAGAATATAGTTTAGACCGTTTGGTTGACCCGGAATATGAGCGAGAAGATGTATTTCCTCCGTATGGTTCCACATTTTGAAACTGGAATTAGAATTTGAGTATGTTTTTTTTTTTTTTTGAATTGTTTTAAATTGAAGAAGATATACAAAATTTAATGTCCCTTGTTGGGCCTTCCAAATATATGAATTTTTGGTTTGATTTTTCTATTTTTGAAATGACTGAGAACGAATACTAAAATTAATACTAAGACTAATTTACTTTTAGAATATATAAATTAAATGTTGTTTGGATATTTTAAATTCAAAAGGATAGTCAAAATCTAATATCCCTTGTTAAACCTTTGAAAAACATATCAATTTTTGGTTTGATTTTTCATTTTTGAAATGACTGTAGAACAAATCCTAAAATCAATACTATGACTAATTTACTTTTACTAAAGTACAAAGATCAAAGTCTAGCAGCAAAGAAGGCTAACAAATGTACTTTTTTGGTTTTTCAATGGCTAAGTTAAGCAATAATAGGACCGAAACTTAAATTTAAACTTAGGTTGGAACTGCTAAAGGATATATTTCTTCTCTTGTTACAGTAGAAGGACTACAAATTTCCTCTTAGTCTGCTATGACCAAGGATGCCCTTCAATTTTATTCTATCCTTTTTGTTGAAGATTCTCAGCCTGCAGCTGAGGAGGAGAACTTGATACTTTCTTGCATTCCCTCTCTTATCACCAACGCAATGAATGATTCTCTTATTCGTCCAATTTGGATGTCATAACTTGAAGAGGTTGTGTTTCAGATGAATAAAGGTAAAGCTCAAGGCCCAAATGGCTTCCCTGTGGAATTCTTTCAAGAATTTTGGGAAATTATTAATATGGATCTCTTGGAGGTGGTTAAGGAATCCCTTCAAAATAAGAAAATGCTTCGTGCATTGAACTCCACTTTACTGACTCTTATCCCCAAGAAAGAAGGTGTTGACAATCTTGACTCCTTCTGTCCCATTGCTCTTTGTAATGTTGTGTACAAAATTATCACCAAATTGATTGCTGAAAGACTCAAGATATGCCTTCCAGTTGTGATTTCGGAGGAACAAGGAGGTTTTGTGGCTGGTAAGAAAATTCTTGATGGTATTGTTATTTCTTCTGAAGTTATTCACTCTATGCATACATCAAAAGAGAGAGCTATGTTCATTAAGTTAGATATGGCTAAGGCTTATGATAGAGTCAAATGGAGTTTTCTCCAAAAGATCCTCTTGGCCTTTGGTTTTTTCCAATAGTGGGTGAACTGGATTATGAGTTGTGTTTCTTCAGCTTCTTTTTATGTTCTTGTGAATGGTGTTCTTTCAGAGCCATTTGGTGCCTCTAGAGGACTTCGCCAAGGGGACCCTATTTTGCCTTACCTCTTTATCATTCTGGCTGAGGGTTTAGGCTGCTTTCTTAAGCTTCGTGCTCACCAGGGTTTGATTCATGGGTGGAAATGGGGTGCTGGCTTGCCTCCTCTTTCACATCTTCAGTTTGTGGATGATACTTCATTTATGGGACATGCCCGTCCTCAGGAAGCTACTTATTTTAGGTATGCTTTGGATGTGTATCTTGCAGCTTCAGGTCAGAAAGTTAATGAGAACAAATCCTCCATTTTTTTCTTCAATACTCCCAAGGCTATTCAGAGGTGTATTGCTGCTATTTTGAGGTTTCAGATTGGGTCTCTTCCCTTTGTTTATTTGGGTATTCCTCTTACTGTTGGTAGACATCCTATATCTTCCTGGAAAGTTTTGCTTTATAAGCTACGAAAAAATGTTAACCACTGGACTCATCGATGGCTATCAACTGCTACTCGCTTGACTCTATTAAAGTCGATTATTAAAGTCCTTCCTATTTATAGGTATTTTGTTTAGGCTGCTCCTATGTATTTTCTTTGGGAATTTGATTCTCTGTCCCGTCAATTCCTTTGGAGTGGGAACCTTTCAAATTCTAAATGGAGTCTAGTTAAATGGGAAACAGTATGTAGACCTCAGAAGGAGGGTGGCCTTGGCCTACAATCAGCTATTTTAAATGGACAGGTTCTCACTATAAAGCTTTATTGGCATTGGTGTACTAACCAACATCAAATTTGGGCTCGTATTCTCACCCATAAGAATTTTCTAGATATTGATGTGGTTGAAGTTCACCGCTTTCCTCTAGAAGGGAGAGGATCCATGATTTGGAATACGCTAAATTTTGGAGCTTAGTTGGTTAAAGATGGTCTCTTTTGGATTTGTCATTCGGGATCACAAGCTTTATTTTGGCTTGACTCTTGGGATGGGCACCCTCCTATCCTTTCCACTCATCCACAACTCTATGCCCTCTATCAAAATTTTAGTGCTGCTGGTTGGGACATAGTTGATTTTTATAAGATAGGGTGTGTTAGAGGTTTGGCTCCTTCCTTTCGTTGGAAACACCCTTTTGAATGGCCTCCAGGAGGATATGAGGAGAATAGGAAGGAGTTGTTTCAGATTTTGCAGTCTTGTGAGTGTACTACTTTGGTTGGTGATGATGTTCTTGCTTGGGACAGTGAGGATTTGTCTGGGAAATTTTCAGTGTCTGCAGGATATGCTGAGCTTCTTCGACAGACATTGGGGGACATCCAAGTGCCTTGGTGGAAGCAAGTCCGGTACAAGTTTTCCTGGCCTAAATGCAATTTTTTTATGTTGTTGGTGGTCCATAGTCGGTGCCTTACATGGGATAATTTATGCAAGCGTGGCTTCCATGGACCCTCAATGTGTGTTCTATGTCAGACTAGTGAATAAAATATCTCTCATCTCTTTTTCCAATGTTCTTTCACTAGACATATTTGGCACTCTTGGTGGAATGTGTGGAACCAATCCTGTTGGCATGTTTCCTCACTAGCAGAATTCTTAGCTCGCTGGGATAAGGCTCCTGTGAAGACTTCATTTATTCAAGTTGCCTGGACTCTTGGATCCTCCTTTATTATTTGGCATATTTGGTTGGAGAGGAACCGTCGTATCTTTAAGGATGAGTTTTTGTAGGTTCCTCACTTATGGTGGAAAATTCTCCATTCTTTGGGGGAAACTATTTCTACAAAATGTGACACTTATGAGGCCATGGAACCAGGGGAGGATATTTTCAATAATCGTCTGTATATTCCCCCCTCACCTGGAAAACTTCTAAGAAAGATGTGTAGACATCCCTTGTGAAAGATAAATAGGGTGGGGAAGTGGAGTGCCCATCCGCAGGGTGTTCTTAAAATCAACACGGATGAGTCTTCCAAGGGAAATCCAGGCCCTGCTGGTATTGGTGGTGTTGGCAGAGATAGTACGGGGGATGTTCAATTTCTGTTTTCAATTTATAAAGGTCACCACACTAACAACCTGATGGAGGCCATGGCTGTTTTGTATGCCGTGAAGAATGCTTGTGACCTTGGTTGGAGAAGGCTTATCTGTGAATCCGACTCTCAAGTGGTGATTCATCTATTGAATCGACAACATTCTAAAGTTGTTAGTTGGAAGTTAGCTTTGATTGAGGCCCAGATTCATAATTTTTGTACTTCTTTGGAGTCTGTTACTTTCACTCATATTCCCAGGGAATGGAATAGTGTTGCTGATTGTTTGGCGAAGTGGGCTTCTGACCATATGTGTAATTGGAACATTGTTGATAAGACTCAACTTTCAATGGGCTTGTCCCATCAATTTTATCACTTGGTTGATCTTGATAGGGCTATTTGATGCCCTTTCTCTATTTGTTCTTGTTTCTCTTTCAGTTTGAATAAATTTTCACCCCTCCTTTATTTCAAAGGAAATTTAGAATTAACTACAATTCAGAATAGAAAATCACCGTGATCAGATCTAGGAATTTATGTAGCCATAAACCCAGAGTTGGGGAAAATAGTTCAAGATACTAGTTCACCTGTTATCTATATTATTTCTAATGGAATTATGACTTAAATAAATGGCAGATCTCACCAAGATTGGGTGCAGTAAATCAATGTTTGCAGTAGTAGTGTCGATATTTATTCTTCAAAATGTTAATTTTGCTCGTCAATAAATATCCATCGCAAATCAAATCAGAAGCTCAAGCTAGCCGACCTTTCGTTTTTGGAGAAAACGTTAAAGCAACTTTTCCTTCAATATTGGAAATTCTGCATAATGGATCCATTCCCTTGTTAATCAATTGAAAGGATGAATTTGATTTTCAGACCCTTCTTGACTGGTTTGACATGCTTAGTGGATTTTATTGATGGTTCTATGCATATCTTTGACTATCTCTAAAAATGACAATGGTGTCAATATTGATGGGAATGTGTTGAGAAAAACAATTATAATCTTATTTTCTGCTAGTGGTTTCATTTGACGGTCCGCCCTGCCGAAAGGTGCACATTTTGAAATATTTGGAGTATTTATGTTACCACCTTCCATGGCCTGTTATAGCCTCCTGTAAAAATTATGCATCAAATTTGTTTGCACACAGACCTCAAATTTAATTTGTTTTCACACGGACTCGAAATGGTTTCAAAATGGGGATTGAAAAAATGGGAGTTTGGCCCTCAAATTCCAATTCCACCTTTTTAAGTGGAAGATGTATATGCTGATTTTGGGTCAAAATGAGCATATACATCTCCCTCTTCCAATTTCATTTGCACTGCCAAACTGAGTATTTGACAAATTTAGAATTAATTTATGCCAATTCCAAGTCAATTCTCACAACCAAACGGGGTGGAGATGGTTAAGTATCACATCCATTCATTCAATTATTTTGCAGAGTAGGGATTGGGAAATCAGGCGTACCAAGTGGATTTTAGCCTCTCATGTCTCCCATCACTTCTCCAATCTCTTCTCATAATGGGAAATGTGAGAGAAATCTTGTATACAGATATGGCGGTATGGTGGCCATTTACAGTTAGCCAGCGTCTAGAGCATGAGAGAAAGAAGAGTGAAGAGGTTTTGTAAATTTTTTATTTAATATCTTGGGTGAATTCTACCAAATTACCATAGTTGAAAGAAGAATGGTAGCCCACACCTTAACTGACATCAAGGTTACTGACAACCACCTTGTAGCCTGACTTGAGCAGAGAGATCTTTGAGTGTAAAGATATTTAATAGTTACTATTGAAATTTATTGTTGATATAGAGAGGAATAGATATACATAAAGAGGTAGAGATATAGAGAGACATAAATGGTGATATAGAGTGATGGAGAGAGATGTACAGAGATATAGAAAAGGGGAGAGTGAGAGAGATATATAGACAAGTAAAGAGAAGTAGAGATAGAGATGTAGAGTATGGAAATTATAATAGTTCATACAACAAGGTCCTCTTCAAGTTGAATCAATATGGTATGACATGCTTAAATGATTATCATTATGTATGTGCTTTAAGGTATGTTATTAAAGTTTGTTACTAGTTATGTTTCCATATTTCATCCATTTTATAAAGACATTGAATGAAATCATGTGTAGATCCAAGCAATTATGTAAATTGACATGACATCCATTTTATAAAGACTTTGAATGATGTGATTTCAGATATGCTTATGCAAGTATAATTCACCAAGCCTCCTTTTAGTGCATTATAACCTAGGAAGAATTGTTAATGGTAAGAGATACATTTGAGAATTAATAGTATGAGTAATGAAGATGTGGTGAAGTGAAGCTTTGACATAAAAGAGAGAATTGTTTTTTTTATAAAGGATTAGATATTGATCACATCCTTCCGTATCTGGATTAGACTATATAGTCTTCTTTTGTTTATGTGGGCTTTAGGCCTCATCAAGGATATGATTGAGAAAATTTGGTCCTTTGTGAAATTGGACTCTTCTTCCATGGTTCACATAAAAAGATACACCAATGTTTATGCTATTATCAAAATTTCTAAGCCAGTTCAACATACTATTTTGATTCACTCTTCTCTAGGTACTTAGACACAATATCTCAACTATGAAGGCCTCTCATTTAGATGCTTTCATTGCATCAGGATTGGCCACAATATTGTAGTTTTCTCTTGTCAAATATTAGACACCACAAGAAGTTTTAGCTTTAAGAAATGAGTCAAGAAGTTTGGTAATTCAGATGATGAGTTTTTATGGCGTAACCATTGAATTTTTTTTTGTTTCTCAGAATGATCTTGAGCCTTCTTCTATTACCCCTACTGATATACCTGTTCATTCTGAGTAGTCCTCTACTCCCTCTGATGCCTCTCCTATGATCTCTGCCTCTTTGCAACCTGCAGTACATCCTGAACAACTTCCAATTATTGAGGTGGATGGAAATGATTCTGATGGCTCTTATATGTTCATGTATGACTTAGAGGAAAGTTGTCCTAAATCATTTGATTTAGATGATTTGGTTATCCCTATTAAAAATTGTACTATTACCCAAACAACTAGTGGTATCTCCTAACCAAACATCTTTTCCAAAAAGAAGAAATGAGGTAAAACTGAAGCTAAGATGCTTCGGTCTAAAGAGAGAGATGCAATGGATGAAGGAGTTCAATGGATAATGGAAGCACTCCTCACTAGGATCTTGAGGAAAGAAAAATCCAAAGAGGTTAGATGAATCGATGCTTTTGAATGATTGCCCTCTCATTTTTTCTATTAGAAGATAGTCTAGTCTTCTTATAACCTAGTGCTTTCTCTCTAAAATTTTGAGCTCTCTCTGGATTTTGTAGTCAAGTTCTCTAGTCATTCTGCTCCCCATTCCTGGGTCTGAAGTGTGTGCATTAATTTAATTTTATTGGGAGTGGGCCCTAAACCCATTATTTATCTACCAAAACAAATTCTGACAATTTAACTTAAAATGGAAGCTAAACTCATTATCATTACTAATAAATAAAATGCAAAAGCATTAAAATATAATATAAATAATATAACTATATTTTTCATAATATAACGATAATTAAAATATATCTAATATTTTATATTGTTTTAAATTAAATAATATATATAATCATTAAAATTGTTCAAAACTATTTGATAAACATGATGGATAATTTAAATGATAAAGCATAAAATATGATCTATATTATTATTTAAAAATAATTTAAAATGTAACATTAATATTTATCTTTTAAAAAATTAAAGACAAATCTTTGCTAATGACCTCTATTGTTGTGATGTATATATTTATTAAAGATATGTATGATAGTTAATATGCATCAATATTAAATAAAATAATAAAATAAAAATATATTATAATCTAAAACAACTAATATAAAATTTAAAATTTAAAATTTAAAATATAAAATATATTTTAAAATAGTTTAAATTAAATATTTAACAAATAAAATATATTTAATTTAAGTAACCAATTCAAAACTATTTAGTAAACAAGGTAAACAAATGAAATAATAACTCATAACATATAATCTCTATTATTATTTAGATAAATTTAAAATATGATAAATTTATTAATAAATTACTATATATCTTTAATTGATTTATTTAAATTTAAAACTAAATTTTAATGTAGCTAAACTATTTTTTAATTAAAATTTTATAAATTTTATCATAAGTAAACAAAGTGACGGGGCACCCTAAATCTAAAGAAAAAAATTGTAAATGCATTTACAATTTGTAGCACGTTAGAATATTAATTTAATAAAAGTTCCTACATCTAGATTTAAAATTTTCATAGCCATGGTAATAGTTTATTTCTTATTTTCCTCCATATTGACAGTTTACATGGACTTCTAAAAGCTAATATCTTTTACTCGCCTTCGAGAAGCAACTGAAAAGTCATGAACAAAAAAGTAAAGTGGAAAAGAGTAACATAGGGAGAACCGCGTGAGACAAAAAAAATTGATGGTATTCGTGTGAGGCAAAAAAAACTGGCGGTTTCGGCGTGAGACAATAAATGAGTTGTACGGTGTCAAGCTCGCTCCGGAGGGAAAGCCTATCAACTTAATAGCTAGCAGTTGCACGCTTTTGTACGTGCAACAATGAGCCGCTATAAGTTTTAATTTTCAAAAAAGTGATTTGTTTTTTACAATGCGAATAATAGCTCATTATTGGTATGTAGAAGGAATTTTGGAAATGATATTTAACAATCTAGCTTAGTTCATGAGGTTTTCTTGCAATTTATATTTGTTCATATATGTGTCAAATTTGTTATTTGTTTATTGCATAATATTGATAGAAAATAAATGATAAATGAAAGGCAAAATACCATTCAATCTTGTGAAGGAAAGACAACATAAAATCTTTGAATAATTTTCCATGTAAATCTGAATAAATATTTAAGAAACAATAAAGAATGAATCTGTATGTATTTCTTGCAATGTTGCAAACACAAAATAACATTAATTCCTGTCATAAATGGAACACAACATAATATTTATATTTTTGAAGGAAAGGCGATAATATGTCAATCATTATGTATGTATTTATTACAAAGTTACCAAAGAACTGGTACAAGATTAAGGATAGATAAGGTTGCAAATTTAATTCAAAATTTTATGATCTGACTCTTCATAAAACAGTGAAAATCCCTCATATGTTGTAATTCTGAGTGTTCCAAAAATTGTTAGATGTAGCATGTATAAGATCAGAAAATAAAAAAACAACCCAATTATGAAAGTGGTTTAGTTTGATTTGCAAAAGAACATCACATTCATATTAAATTAGGTGAACCTTTTAGTGGTGCAATGTCACAGTTAGTTTTGACTGTATTCAGTCATTCATGCATATAACACTTTTCCATATTATTGTTTGCGCGATTAAACATGAATATGAAACAAACATAAATATTATATACAGATTAATTTTTGAAATATTTGTACTAAAACACAAACAAGATTGAGAAAGCATAAACTTATTGATTGACGCAGTGGCCAGATTTATTAGTATACATGCACATTCATAATATATATAAGTAAAGCTCTTGAAAACATTTTATTTTGAATCCTCAAAATGACAGTTGTTTGAATTAGGATATTTTGTGTATCTACAGTACAGTTTGACAAGTAGTCCATAAAAGTGAAAGCAAAATGTGATTATAGCATTTTTTTAAACAATGGAGCAATAGAGCATCATTTGAAACAATGGAGAAAAGTATGTGTGGTTACCTTTGTGTCTGTATTTTGGCATGGTGAGGGCAATGAGCTTGTTTAAAGGGGTGATATTAGTTGTAGGCGTGCTTCTTCTGTCTTCTTGATAGCTATGTAAGTGTTGTTTTCTATTTTGCAGTATATTTCAAAAGAGAACAGTGGCTCTATCTAGAGGCTGTCAATAGATTTGACTCTCGGTATTATTGTAAATGTCAATCCTTGCCTCTCTTTTTTCCAATGTCTATTGTAGCTTTTTTAGTGTGATTCCCTGGGATTTGTATATTGTTAGGCCCAAGCCATAGCCAATGGTAGCTGTGTATGGTTGCCTCGGGTAATTGGAGTGATGGGAACATTATATGGGTTTTGTGTATCCAATGTTGGGCCGATGTAATTTTAAAAAAGAACAACATATTTGGTAGATTTGGAGGACTTGAATTTGTATCGTAGATGATGGATTTAATTTTTCCTAGTGATCCATTTACAAGTCTAGGTTGTATCCATAGGTTTGTTGTTAACATGATTTTTTGGCCTATGCATAGAACCTCATGTTGAAGTTGATCATCTTCATTATGATGAGTAGACTTTTGTACAACAACTCGAGCAGAACTAGCTGCAATTGGGAGGTTCAATTTTTTGAGCAATTTTTTATTATGTAATTTAGTGAAGTCATTAGTAGAAAATATATGGGTGGTTATGTCAAAGTATTCTTTTTGTTTCATGGTTAACACTTTATTTATCTAATTCATGAGTGTCACCATATCATCTTGCAGTGGTTGAGAATTTTTTATATTTTGTAGGATTTTTTGAAAGCGCTATTGGGAGTCACTTTTCCCTTGTTGATGAAAAAATGTTTCTAATGTAATTGCAATAGTGAATGTGACAAACTATGAGGGCTCTAGAGTGCGAGGCATATATTGGATTATCCATAACTAGTGGTAGTTGGCCTAAGTCACCAACATGAATGATGGAAATTCCACCAAAAGCTTGTTGTTGGTTTAGGGGAAATGCCTCACATAAATGGTTTGTTAGACCAGAGGTCATATTATTGATAGGGGTGGTGAATTGGTAATCTACCCAACTTTACAATCACTTAAACTTTAATCACCATTCACAAGATTAAACTTAATAGCAGAAAATGAAAATCATAAACATCCAAGATCAACCACAAATTTGATACACAAATTTATCTCGTAGAAACCCAAATAGGGAAAAAACCATGGTGGGGATCGGTACCCACTAAAATGATGTACTCTTTTGAAGTACGCCCTGTGAGGAACTTAACCCTATTAGGAGTTTATAACAACATTGTTAGGTGCTACTCGGTTAAGGGATTTACCTTAGGCCTGTTAGAACCTTTACCCTATTAAGAGTAGCCTTGTTAGAGGACCTAAAACACAAGCTAATGTGGCACCTTGTTAGAGGGTTTACAATAAATATTTGTTAGGATCTACCCTATTAGGGGATTTAAAATTTTGTAATTGTTCAGGAACAACAACAACAACAACAACAACAACAATCTGCAAAATAACACTACCTCTAATTGAATAGATCCTGTGAAGCACACAATCTCTTCTAAGCACACTTAGCTCTTCCCTAGCTTGATCACAACATGCACATTACACCACACTTTATCAACACATGATTAACACACTAATACATTTGATAGCTATTTTCTACCTTTAATTTCGACCAAGGCCTTTTTCTGGCTTGTTAATTTTTTTTTTGTTTATGAGCTTGATTTGGTCAAAATTTAGATGAGCCTGAGCTTGTCGAAAGTTAGACCAATGCGGGCTATAAATAAAAAAAAGTGAAAAGTGAAACTCATTTTTCAGTTCACTCGTGGGTGGGAGGGATCGATCATAGTGCATGCAAATTTTCTACAAGTTAGGGCAAAGTAATAAGTTGTTGTTTTCTGCAAATTAGTTGTTTTAGTTGTTTTACTGATTGTATTAGTTGTTTTAGTTGTTTTCTGTAGATTAGTTGTTCTATTAGTGATTGTTTCCAATAGTTTCCATAGTGTAAGTGCAAGTAAAGATACCAAATTTTTATGCTTAACCTTTCCAATAGTTTCCATCTCTGCAAGAAATAATCGATTACCCTGTTCGAGCCCATGGTTGAGCTTTCCACCAACACGAAATGTTACTTATGGAACTATAATATTCTTTGGCAGTTAGCAAACACTCAATATTATTCTTTATCTAGTAATAGATGCAACTCTATCTTCTGGAAGAAAGGCTTTATAGACAGTGGCGGAACCACCATCCCCAATTATATCTGTCTTATTGAAATTATTAGCTACTGAGAGGATATCTTCTGGGTTAAGGCCCAACAAAGGTCTTTCAATATGGAACAAGAACACCAGCCAAAAGGAAATTTGTAACTTATTTTCAAATCCCACATACTCTTCTAAAAGATCTTCCTCGTACCATTCCCACATCTTTCTATGTCATCATCTTTGCAACTGTCATAATGCCTTTGTTGTATTCAACCATGTTAAACAAAATAACCATGATAAACCATGAATTGTGCCCTAATTCAAGCTATAACAAGTGCTTTGAGATTTTGATTTTTACAAAATGAAATCCTTTACAAAATTATTGCCCATTTATTTGTCCATGACACAACCTTAGCACCATAGTGTTAAGTGTTGTATTTTAAAACACATTAAGTTCATAAGCAAGGTTGGCCCAAAGGCTTGCTTACCAAAAACATTTATAATATATGTTTCCCTTTCCAATGACATTAAGTCATTGATGTAATCCAAAGAAAATTTCAAATGACAATGCTAAACAAGCATAATGCAACTTCATGAGAATTGTGATTCTGCAAAA
>MU224205.1:315384-331511 GCA_018584345.1 Thuja plicata
AGAGTTCTCACCAAAAATGAGAGCATATGAATTTCTCAAGGGAAAGCTAATTGATCTTGATCAGAATAGCATTAAGAAGTGGTACAAGATACTCAAAAATCCCACTAAGGAAGCTAGCCCAGAGAAAAAACCAATCACCATAAAAGATATACAAGATGATTCATCTGTTGAAATGGATAAAGAAGAGAGTGATCTAGAAGGCCCCAAAGTTACTGATATTGTAGATGAAGAATGGCCAGACACTACTCTTGACCATACTCAAAGTGAAGAGAGTCAAAATCCACCAAGTCCAATTCACATTGACTTGAGTAAAGATGAAGAAGTTACCAAGGATGAGTTGACAATAAAAGGTAATTTAGCTGATGATATAAATGATGAATCATGGTTAGACAACATTTTCAATGACACTACAGGAAAAGACCTTGCAGTAGAAGTACAAAAAGATGAAGATATAAATATTGCACAGGGAAATATCGATGGACAAGATTCAACTATTGACATTGCAACAGTCAATACACCGACAAACATGAATATATTAATCAATGCTATTGATATTGAATCAAGTTAGGACAAATCATCTAAGAAAGCTAATGATATACCTAAGGACATGGGTGATAATGAAAACAAATATGCATCCAATACTCAAAAGGATACAGATACATAACTGAAAGATGCAACCGACACTCAGTAAAAAGTGTCTAATGAAAAGAACAGAGAAGTAGATAAGAAAACAAAGGATACATTCAGAAATGATGAAGAAAAAGATAAGAGTGAAGAAGTCAAGAAGGATGAAAGCTCAAAACAAAAAGAAGATATATCTATTGATACACCTAAGGCCAATGAGGAGACGTCTTCACCAAACCAACCGCTGGACTTAGAACAGAAACAACAAGATGCTTCATCTTCTCAACCCTCACCTACCAAGTCAACCCAATCTCAACGTTTACAAATGGTAGTACATCAATCTGCCACCCAGCCAAAGAAGAAGAAGAAGAAGAAAGCATTGAAAAAAGATATTTTGGCTATCACAATGGATGAAGTAATAAAAGTCCCAAACAGGGATATTACTACTTTGGATCCAGATAAACTTCAAGAATTTGGAGTGCCATGTCAAAGAAAAGCCATTCAGTAGAAAATGATACAGGAACATAGGGAAGAAATGGTACTTGACAAGGAAAGAGACATTCTACAACAACTTGTTCCTAAGGTGAAACTTGAACAAAATGCTACAGTTAAGGAGAAAATAGTTGTTCTTACCGACACCATCACAAACCAGAATGTAGATGTAGAACAAGCAGATAAAAAGTATCAATACAAGTTAATTGACAAGATCAGCCAAGAAGTGGCAGTGAACAAGGTAAAGCTCTCTGAACTAACTGATCAATTAGAGCCAATGATTGCTGAGGTAATTACCTTAGTTCAAAAGATGTGCACACTTGAAAAGTTTACAAAATAAAATAGTGACAAGTTAGTAGACATGGATTCTAATGTCACAACTAGTGCACAAAGCCTAACCTCATTTTCAGACAGTATTAAGGCGCATCATGACAAAGTAATTGAGTCTAACAAGCTAAGGAAAGAAATATGGGATGCTGAAACACAATTAAGAGGTGAGATTACCGAACTATAAGCACACATCTCACCTAATCTTACTATTCTACAACAACATATTTCTGAAGCAAGAAACTTAATTGCAACCCCATAGATGTTTGTAGTAGACAACATCTATGATATACACGTCAGGATATCACTTGAGCACATGGCTTTAGAAATGTTAAAGGATAAATGGGAAAAGATAATAGAGGAGATCAAGTCCTCACATTCCCACCTTTTTGACAAGATGTAAGTACCTTTGCCTTTATTATCAAAAAATGAGGAATAGAAATGTATGTATATTGTATGTACAAAAGGAACATATATGTAAAGATAGTTATGTACAATATATAAAAAATGGAGAAGAAAAGTACATAAGGAAATGTATATATACTTACACTTACCGAGATATACATAGAGGGATTCATTCAAATGACTAAGGAAGAAGTATACACATGTGTACATACTAATACACTCAGTATGTTGCACATATCATGTTTTTGATACTAATGTCAAAGGGGGAGATTGATGACATTAAGTTTTTCCATTAGTATACTTAAAAGGTAAAACATGATAAAGGTCATCGGTACAAGCATAACCGGCAGATAGCTACCATAACCGGCAGACAAAAAGCATACTCGATAGAACAAAATGTCATGAGAAAATGATAAGTATGGAATTACCCGATGAAAACTGACAAGTGTTGTACCGACGAAGTAAATAGGACATCACCGACAGGTCAATGACATAACAAAAAATCATCACTGATGATATAATTTTTAGAACAAAACTGATAGAGCAGAAAAGGCATACCCGATGAAAAGTTCAAGAAAGGAATAACGACAAAGAAGAAAACTGACAGACTGACAGAGTAGCCTGACCATCAGAACTGACAGTAGTTAGAGAACCCGCAAATAGTGGATCTGAGTTTTACACGTATGATAAAGCATTGTAATTCTATTTATAGAGTTTTAATTTATTTTAAATCATTACTTGAGGGTCAAGCAAGCATAATGTAAATGTTTTAAAGCATCCTAATGGATCTAAAACATATCTAACTAAAGATCAAGGTCAAGTTGTAAACCTTGGATCTAGAGTTAACTTGTGAAGCGTGAATCAAGAATAGAGATAAAATCTAGTATAAATAGATGTTAAACCAATTGTGAATTATGGATTCATTATTTTTGAGAGCCACAAAGAGCATCTAATGAGCAGAAGGTAGAATTCATGCAAAGTTCAGAAAAAGATTATATCTAGTTATCAAGAACACACAGAGGCTACCGACGTGCATAGAAAGGTATGATTCGATCATGAAAAGATGATTAATCATACATAGGAAGCTTTATTAGATATGTTATTAGCAATTAGAGATTGCATACATCATCATATCAAAAACTTATGTAGTTGCATTCTAACAAGTGCATCACATCTAAAATCCTTTTATGAAAGGTGGACTTAAAAGTTATTTACAAATCTCTTAAGAGAGTGCACACTTAATAGTGTTGCTAAAGCTTCAAACAAAGTAGATCTTAAAAGGTCTCCACTGTAATACTCCTAACATGGTAGGTCATCAGAAGTGACCAATTGTAAGCCTTTACTGCCCCCTTCTTATCTGTAGATAGTGAAGTCTTGTGGGTAACAATCTCCACCGCAGTTTTCACTTCCTAACAGGAGTTTTTTGCGTTACCATATCTTGTGTTATGTGTCATCTATTTTCATGAATGTTTCTTGTATGGTTACATATTAAAGAACTTATGTTATGATTGCATATGCATAAAGAAAGATGAACAGTTAGATAAGAGAATTTACAAATTGATGACTAAGGGTTATTGGGCTAACCAAGAAAAGTTTTAGAGGTACTTTTTCACCCCTCCCCTCTCAGTACTACATTCACAATATAATTCCAACATTTATCATCAAGGAAAACATAAGGAGAGGAGCAACAAACTCCCCCTTTGTCCTTGGTGCCAAAAAGCTAACCTCTCCCCCTATTCACATCAAGGATAAATGAGAGGATAAACAAAAAAAATGATGTACATATGCTCTCAAAATAAAGATCTGAAATAATATACCTTTAACATTAATGAGTTGGATGATCATCAATGAACCAATAAATCATCTACAATTAAAACATAACACTGTCAAATGCCAAAAGAAACATATCATGTTGAAACTAAAAAGACCCCTTATTGGCATATAAATCACTAATAAGCTTGGAAATACACTCTAAGTTGAAGAATACTAGCAATTGCAAAGACAAGCTAAGGCCCTGAAAATTTTGAAGTCTTGCAAACTCAGGTGAAATGGGTCCACTAAGAAAATTAAAAGACATATCCAACCTAGTAAGATTTCCAAGAACAAATAGGTTTTTTTAATCATGAGGAACAAATCATAGGGTGGGCCGACTGATAATTTGCACATTTATTTCTGTAACCTAATGTAAAATACTTGTTCTTTCATTTTAAAATTTATTTTTATTAGATTGTACCTTAAAACTTGGTACCACAAATTTATACCTCTAGTTATCTTTAGTCTTGTAAGATGAATGCCTCCAAATACTTATATCAAATTGCTACTTGTCAGAATGCTTTGTAAAACCTTCTATTGTATGTTTACCGATAAGCAGTCTTTCTATTTACCAAAACACGATAAATAACTAGTGTATTCCGATCAATCCAGAATACTTATGTGAAATGCGAAAAAATAAAGTAATGAATCATAAACACATTGACACATGGATTTTTAACATGGAAACCTTGTTAAGGGAAAAACCACTAGAACCGGTACCCCAGATTTTCACTCTTCTGAAGTGAGCTTAGTGAGGAGCCAACCCTATTAAAGGTTACAAACACAATGTTAGGTGTGAACTTGTTAGAGGATTTAAATAGATAGTTTGTCACTTAGTATCTGGCATCTAATGCTACCATCCTTGATCAAACACTCACTTGTCTTGTCAATAGGTATCATGCATATCCAATGCTACTTTGTATGATCAAACTTTTTGATACTCCTTGGGATGTATCTCAATTAGAAAAGACTTTTAAGTCCTGCTCGGTTAAGAGACTTGATGCTTCAATGGTTAAACTAAAATAGTAAAGTGATCTGTTCACACCTACAACTTGAATTGCAGATCTATTGTAAGTGCATTACCTCTCTGATCAATATAATCAATTCAATACCTTTGCTCCACACTATTATGCTCTATGATTTTGTATCACTGTTCGTTGATGTCTGCAGAATTTAGCTCTTTTGTTTTCCTCAGCTTGTTGATCAGGTCTGAATGAAGAATTTCTTCTCCTTCAGAATATCTTCAGCATCTATTCTCTTGTCACTCCCCTTTATTTATATTGAATAAGCTTGTCTCTTAAATAGACATGATCTCATTGTTTCTTGGCTTTCTTAATCTTGGCGTGATCAACAATTCTCGCCACTTAGATTTAAAGAAAAACTCCATTTTTATCTCGTAGAGATCTTCTTTCCAACTGGAAAAATAATCTTTAAATCCTTTACTTATCTCTGGATTTATCTTGTTGATTAAAACAATGATAAGTACCAGTTAAGTCTATATTTAGCTCTTGACAACTAATCATTTTGTCATTTCTAAACTCTTTGTTCTGTCATTCAATACATGAGGTAGTTGTTGGTGAAAATTGTCTGTTCTGTCAGTGTGACTTCAGTTATCTTTGGGATCTCCGTCTGTTGGGAAACACTGTAATTATGTCTGTTAGGTTACACTGTGCTTTGCTCATCGGGTAACACTGTGACTTTGCTCATCGGTAATGTTATACTTTTGCTTGTCGAGTAACACTGTGAATTTTCTCTTTTGGTTTACTCTGTCCATTAGTGTGCAGTCCATCAGTGTATACAATCACTTTGTGAATACTTAACTTTTATGCATTACTGATAGCATAGCCTTTGATTCATTGGTTCTTTGAAGTCTTTAGCAGTATATTCATGACCGTATAGATTATATCAAGTTGACATCAATGACAATAAAATACATTAACTAGTTTAATGCCTTGCATGATCATCAACTTAACATCTTCAAACATTCAATCAGTTATAGTTCATCAATCTCTCCCTTTGGCATTGATGGCAACACACTACATTATTACACTATTATTACTAATACAATATGAAATATATCATTTAAAGTTCGTCAAACTACCATTCTTATCTACTATAACCGATACAAATATCTGGTCCTCGGTAAGCTTATATGAGCTTAGGTTTGATTCTTGCCGCTTTCTTTCTGTCTTTAATCCCTTCACTGGATAGATGAAGAATCTTTCTTCTTCAGATGTGATGTGTTCTCTTCCTGTGTCAAACTCTCTCCCTTTGACTATTCTTTTCTTTTGATGTCTCTTTTATCTTTTGTTAGCAATCTCTCCCTTTGTATGTACTCCCCCTTTCTAGTTACATCTCTCCCTTTGGATAATGTGATGGATATAATCTCTCCCTAATGTGATAATGGATATAATCTCTCCCTTTGACAACAATGCCAAACAAATATTTGACAGTAATGCCAAACAATCCTTTCTATCCATAACATATTCCTTGAATTTCCTAATCCATCAGTAATATAACTCTGGTGCTTGATGTAGATATACAACTTGTTGTGTATAGATTTATCTTTGAAGTCCATCTCTTTTCTTGCATCAACATGAATGATATTCTGATAATGCGTAGGCTGATTCAGCCTTCTAGTCATCTTACTGACTAGTAGACAGGGGTCTGACCCGTAGTCTTTTGCTCAAGTACTCAAATGCATCCTTGGGCAGTGGTTTAGTGAAGATATCAGCGAATTGTTCCTTTAATTACACATACTCAAGTATCACCTCCTTTGCTTGAACTTGTTCTCTTAAATAATGATACTTGATGGCAATATGCTTTGTTTTATCATGCATGACTGGATTCTTGGAAATGTTTATTGCAATGGTATTATCACAATAGATAATTACTAGTTCAAGAATTTTCATATGCATACCTTCCAGTAACTATTTGATCCATGCAATCTTTGAGCAATTTCCAGCACTAGCAACATACTCTGCTTCTACAGTAGACTAAGAGATGCATCCTTGCTTCTTGCTGATCCATGTGACAAGTCTATCACCCATAAAGAATGCTCCTCTAGTTGTGCTCTTTCGGTCATCAATGTTTCCAGCCCAATCAGTGTCGGTAAAGACCTTAAGTTCAAATTTGCCTTCTCTTCAATACCATAAGCCATATTCCTCGGTATTCTTCAGATATCTTAGGATTCTTTTCACAGCAGTCATATGTGAATCCCTGGGATTAGCATAAAATCTTGCTACTATTCCTACTACATGTGCAATATCTGGTCTAGTATGTACAACATACATGAGTTTGACAATCATTGATTTGTAGAAAGTTTGATTTACCTTAATTGACTTGTCCTCCTTTGTCAACTTACATCCAGTTTCCATCGGTGTTCCAACTGACTTGGAATCTTTCATCTTGAATATTTTCAGCACTTCCTTGATGTACTTGGATTGTGTAATGAAAATGCCTTCATCTTGTTGCATGATCTATAGACCAAGAAAGAAATCGATCTCTCCAAACATAGACATCTCAAATTCTTTGCTCATTTCATTTGCAAATGATTTGCATAGCATATCATTGCCTCTGAATATTCAGCAATCAAAATGTTAGCATCAGTATTTTCCTTCAAATAAAGATTATTGTTTTCACTAGTCCTTACAAATCTAATACTTATGAGATAGGAATGAAGTCTTTCATACCAGGCTCTTGGTGCTTTTTTTAATCCATACAAGGATTTGTGTAGCCTACATACCATGTTTCTCTTGTCTGGATCAACAAACCCTTCTGGTTGCTCAATGTATACCTCTTCCTCAAGTATTCCATTTAGGAATGCAGACTTGATATCCATTTGGTATACCTTGAATCCTTTATATGCAGCATAAGCAAGTAATATTCTCACTCCTTCTAGCCTAGCAATGGGTGCAAAGGTCTCTCCATAGTCAATCCCTTCTTCTTGTGCACACCCCTTGCATACTAGTCTTGCTTTGTTTCTGGTGACTTCTCCATTCTCATTCAGCTTATTTCTGAATATCCATTTTGTACTGATGACATTCTTGTAATCTGGTCTCGGTACAAGTGTCCATGTCTTTTTTTTCTCAATCTACTCAATTTCTTCATTCATAGCACTAATCCATTCTTCATTATCAAGTGCAGCATTGACAAATTTTGGCTCAAAATCACAAATTAGACATCTTGTGTTTAGAGACTTACTTCTGGTTCTCATACCAACCTTCTTGTCTCATATGATCTGGTTCTATGGATGGTTCCTTCTGACATATTTGGAAAGTATAGGTTCCATTATTTGTCTATCATCTTGATCATCATTTTGTCCTTCATTTTGATCTTTGTCGCTTGGTACATCATCTTGAGCAATATCCTAATTTTTGGTATTTGCAGCCTGATGCTCGGTTGCAATAATCTATTTCTCGGGAACTATACATTGTTGGTTAGGTAGAGTGTCAAGTTCCTCATTGTAAACAAACCTGATGTAGTCCTCTTGTTCTTTTGTGTTTTCCTTTTCATCTTTCTCTGCAAATTTGCACTGTCAACAATTTTGTTAGAGGCTTTATTGAGACATTTATAAGCCTTACTCTTGGTGGAATACCCTAGAAAGATACCTTCATCACTTTTGCAGTCAAGCTTTCCATTTCTATCATCTTTTAAGATACAACATTGACTACCAAAGATCTTGAAGTAACTTACATTGGGTGTATGACCATACCAAAGTTCATAGGGTGTCTTCTTGGTGTCTTTCTTCAATTGTACTCTATTCAATGTGTAAACACCAATACTGTCAGCTTCCCTCCAGAAGATTTGGGTGATTCCTTTCTCTATCATCAGTTTCCTTACACAATCAACAATGGATCGCTTCCTTCTCTCAGCAATTCCATTTTGTTGTGGTGTTCTCGGTGCAGAGACCTGTTGTTTGATACCATTCTCATTGCAATAGTCAGTGAATTCATCTAAAATAAATTCCCCTTTATCTGATCTTAAGAATTTCAATTCCTTACCACTTTTTTCTTCTACCATTGTTTTGTACCATTTAAACATCTTAAATGCTTCTAATTTCTCTTTTAAAAACATGACTATCATCATTCTAGAAAAGTCATCAACAAAGAGAATAATGTACCTATCTCCATAGTAGCTCTTTGTCCTCATGGGTCCACATAGATCTGTATGGACTAATTCTAGAATTGCATCAGATGTATGGGTTTTGATTTTGAAACTAATCTTTGTCATCTTACCTTTTTGACAAGTTTTGCACATGATATTGTATAACTTAGTCATCGTCGGTAAGCCTCTGACATTTCTCTTCTTGCTTATCTTTATCATGTTTTCAAAGTTCACATCACACAATCTTTTGTGCCACAACCATATGTCTTCATTTCTAGCCATAAAACAAGTGGTGTCAGTATCATTCAGATAGAATAAGTTACCTTTTGTCTGCTCACCGGTACCAATCAACCTTCCTGATTCATTGAAGATCTTTGCCTTCTTATTTTCTAATGCTACTCTGTGACCTAAATTGTTCAACTGAGAAACACTTAACAAATTATAATTCAGTATTCTAACCTAGTAAGCATTTTAATATTTAATCAGGTTATTCAACATTATGGTTCTTTTACCTTCAACTGGACAAGGTGTGTCATTACCCATTCTTATTGAACCACCATTATAATACTCAAAAGTATTGAGATTTTGTTTGTCACCGGTCATGTGGTGAGTGCAGCCACTATCTATGATCCAAACATCATTTTTACTAACTTTAGATATGAGTGCAGTTTCTACATACCTTTCTTCATCTTCATCTAAATCATCCTTCATGGCTACAAATATCATCTCAATGTCTTCTTCTGATTCGGTGTCAGTGTCATCATTTTTGCATGTAGATAGGTAACTGGCTTTCTTTCCTTTGTCCTTGTAGTCTCTGGTATCTCTTCTTTCTGATTGTCAGTAGCTTCTATAATCACCTCTGTCAAACTTCTTTTCAAATGATTTGTTATTACTTCTGTCATCTTTTCTTCTATTAGGACATCTTGCAGCAAAGTGTCCAATCTCTTTACAATTAAAATAAACAAGTGGTAATTTACCTTTGTATTTACGTTTTCCTCTTTGCATTCTTCTAGCCATAAGTGCTTCAATTTCATCAAGATATTCTTCTTCACTTTCACTATCACTATCTTTTCTCATATTGTGTTTATGGCTTGATTTAATTATTCTCATAAAAGTTTTGAATGCAGACTCTATGTTTGGTAAGACACTATTATCAAAGTTATTCATCTCAAATGAAATCAGTCTTCCAATCAAGCTATCTAGAGTAACATTGTTATTTGTAACTACTCTCATTTCTTGTATGGCAGATACTCTAATAGCATAAGTAGGCAATAAGGTTCTTAAAATTTTACTTTCCATTGTATCTTCTTCTAGTACACCTCCAACTCCTTGGATATCATTGACTACCTCTTTGATTCTTGTGTTTTACTATGTTATGTTCTCACCTTCTTTCATTCTGAGATCATCAAACTTTCCTTTGAGGCTTTCTACCTTGGCTCTTAGAACATTCTTATCACCACCATGTACAAGCATTAATTTATCCCACATCTACTTTGCATTTGTGCATATTTTGACATCTTCAAATTCAGCATCGGAGAGTGAGGAAGCAAGCTCTATCATCATGCATTTGTGCTCATGCTTCTCTCTCATTTGTTCAACTGTGGGTGCTCCTGTGGGAAACACATATTTAGTATCTAAGTATTGAGTAACATCAGTTACAATACCTGATAAGTGGAGTCTTATTCTACTTTTCCATGAAGAAAAGTTGTCTTTGTTCAACTTGGGGACATCTTGTCTATTCATCTTGTGATCTTTTTCTTGAGTTGTTAAAATCCCTTTCTAAGAACACAATATCTTATACCAATTGTTAGTAATAACTGAGAGGAGGGTGGGGATGGTGAATCAGTGACCTCAAAAATTAATCCTTAAATCAACCCTTAAAACTTAGTACCACAAATTTATACCTCTAGTTATCTTTAGTCTTGTAAGATGAATGCCTCCAAATACTTATATCAAATTTATACTTGTTGGAATGCTTTGTAAAACCTTCTACTGTATGTCTACCAATAAGCAGTCTTTCTATTTACCAAAACACAGTAAATAACTAGTGTATACCGATCAATTCAGAATACTTATGTGGAATGCAAAATAATAAAGTATTTAATCATAAACATATTGACCCATGGATTTTTAACATGGAAACCCTGTTAAGGGAAAAACCACTGGGACTGGTACCCCAAATTTTTAGTCTTCTAAAGTGAGCTCGGTGAAGAGTCAACCCTGTTAAAGGTTACAAACACACTGTTAGGTGTGACCTTGTTAGAGGATTTAAATAGATAGTTTTTCACTTCGTATTTGACATCTAATGCTACCATCCTTGATCAAACACTCACTTGGCCTATCAATGGGTATCGGGAATATCCAATGCTACTTTGTATGATCAAATTTTTTGATACTCCTTGGGATGTATCTCAATTAGAAAAGACTTTTAAGTCCTGCTCGGTTAAGAGACTTGATGCTTCAATGGTTAAACTGAAACAATAAAGTGATCTGTTCACATATACAACTTGAATTGCAGATTTTCATATATATTGTAAGTGCATTACCTCTCTGATCAATATAATTAATTCAATACCTTTGCTCCACACTATTCTATTTTGTGATGTTGTATCATTGTTCATCGGTATCTGTAGAATTTAGCTCTTTCCTCAGCTTGTTGATCAGGTCTGAATGAAGACTTTCTTCTCCTTCAGAATCCCTTCACCATCTATTCTCTTGTCACTCCCCTGTATTCATATTGAATAAGCTTGTCTCTTAAATAGACATGATCTCACTGTTTCTTAGCTTTCTTGATCTTGGCATGATCCACAATTCTTGCCACTTAGATTTAAAGAAAAAATCCATTTTTATCTCGTAGAGATCTTCTTGCCAACTGGAAAAAGTAGCTTTAAATCCTTTACTTATCTATGGCTTTATCTTGTCGATAAAACAATGATAAGTACCAGTTAATTCTATATTTAGGTCTTGATAGCTAAACATTTTGTCATTTTTGAACTCTCTGTTCTGTCAGTCAATACATCAGGTAGTTGTTGGTGACAAGTGACTATTTCGTCGGTGTGACTTCAATTGTCTTTAGGATCTCTGTCCGTCGGGCAACACTGTAATTCTATCCGTTGGGTTACACTGTGCTTTGCTCGTTAGGTAACACTGTGACTTTGCTCATTGGTAATGCTGTACTTTTTCTCATCGAGTAAGACTGTGAATTTTCTCTTTTGGTTTACTTTGTCCGTCGGTGTGCACTCCATCGGTGTATACAGTCACTTTGTGAATACTTAAATTTTATGCATTATTGATAGCATAGCCTTTGATTCATTGGTTATTTGAAGTCTTTAGCAGTATATTCATGACTGTAAAGATTATATCAAGTTGACATCAATGAAAATACAATAAATTAATTGATTTAATGCCTTACATGATCATCAACTTAACATCTTCAAACATTCAATCAGTTATAGTTCATCGGTTCAAAACTACTACTAGTTTAGCTCAAACAATGGTGTTAAAGGTGCTAAAGAAATTAAATCATGTAACCTTCATTTGGATGACCTTATATTTGAAACCATAAGACAACTTTTAGAAATGTGTCTATGATCTCAGGTTCACAATTCATAACAGCTGGTGAAAAGATGTGCAAAAGCATAGTATTAGCATTCTAACTGCTCTTGTCTCATTTTATATGACCCACCATTCACAATACAAGTTGTTTCAAAGGATTTGAACAACTTAATACTACTTCCCATCACATTAATCTGAATTAGGCATTACTAGTTAACTTTTGATTAGTATTCTTCTCATAAATATTCTCACAATGTTTGATAAGGACAATTATGATATAATTAGACACTATGTGTCAAAACTACTGTATTGTGTTTGTTATAATCTAAAATGTTGTGTAAGAGGGAATTTTATCTACTGTTATCTTACCTACCATCACACTGTTGATCCATTTGGCAATGCACATGAAATAGATACAATCATACAAGTTAGATTGGTAACATGCTCGTACTTGCCTGATGGTCACTCTCTGGGACCCAGGCTGTATACTCTTGCTTTCACAAGGATTAATTGTCTTATTTTAACTAATTAGTTGTCTTCATCTAAATCTTGGATGTAATATGGTATGCATTTTTTTAAACAAACAAATTATAGCTCATGGATTCATCTCAATTCTTGCACTCCAAAAGATTCTACAAAAGTGTCTGAACTATTCTATGAGAAAAATTGGGCAAATATAATTTTGTTTTCTAGGATTTCATCATCAACATAAAAATAAATCATTATAAAATTTCTTCTCATACAGTTCATGATGAAAGAAGAATTTTTTAATGTACCACATCTTAGTTTTTCTATTCCCAAAGTTTATGTTCATCATCCAGACTCACTTTCATGTAAGGTTTGAATCATTTCAAAAATCAAATGATATAGACCAAAGATTTTTATAACACCTCTAGTGCAGGAGCCCCTCCTAGCACATGATCTTATGTATATTGCAAACATTTGATGTTTCCAGTGCACCTTTTGGAGAGAGGTTGGGAAGTTAAGTTTTGTTTTCGATCTGAAGCAGGAGCTTTTGCAGGAGGGAAACGGGGTTTTATTTTTCTTAGGAGGGAAATGGGGTTTTTGTTGTTTAAAAACTTAACTAAACCCTCAAACTAGTTAGGAGAGACTGGGGAAGTTAATTTTTGTTTTCCTATTTGTATTTGGGTCTCCATTGTACAAGCATGATGCCTAGAGTGTACGGACAGGAACAAAGATTTCAATAAAATACAAGTTTATTCTGCAACCTTGGTGTTCTATGCATTATTGATAGGTTTCAATACTTATTGGTTCAATTTTTATGTTCATGTTGGAATAGTAAGAAATCTAAAATCATTCATTTCTCTATTGAATGTATTAAGAGCCATCTTACATGACTGTACCTTCATTTCTAGTAGCTTAGTCTGAATTTTGTTAGTTTTTCATCTATTTTGAAGTTAGTTTGTAGACCTTGATCCTTTCCATGGACTCAAAGGCCTATAATCCATGGAAGGAGGATACTAACAATTTACTATAAGTTCTATTGATCTTTAATTTCAGATTTTTGAAGAAAATGAGTGATTACTAACTGTAACAGTGAAGTTTTCTATTGAATTGATAGCTAAGGAGTAGTAGTGGGAGATCGGGCTTAACAACATAGCCTTTTTATGATTGGAATAATTTTTTAGGGTGGCATGAATTGTGAATAAACCACCAATTGATTCTAGAAGGGTGTGAAAGGTTGAGATTGTTAAAGCCCTAGGTTCAAGGGTTTCGAGCTTCTGGGGTTCCCTAGGTTTTGGGTCTAATTCCTCTTAGTTTTAGAGATTTTGAGTCATTTTATGACACTCTCCAAGAGTTGAGACCTTGGAGATGTTCCTATGATATATTTGCTTTGTAAAATCACCAAATTTCTAATGTAATTGCAGTGGTACAGGCATAGTACTACAATTTGGTCCAAAGTACCAACACCTAAGTTTTTGATATGTTCTAATATGGCCAAGAGGGTGTCCGAATATATATTGAGTTCTCCTAGTGTTTTGGGAAAGTGAAGTTTTTTAAGACCAAAAAGGTCACTGCAGGGCTACAAGACTGGCTCATTAGGTCTCTAGGCCAGTTTGAAGATGTTTTTCCATTATGAGTAAGACATAACTCTAGAAACCTTAAAACCACGTTAAGATGTCCTCATATACCACAAATATATCAAATCTATCATTGGTTTACATTTAGAGTAACCTTGGTTAAGTTGAGTCTCTTGAAGCCATTGTGCACTTGGGAAAATAGTTCATTTGTAAACCAAATTTGTGTATCTTACCCCATTTTCCTCCTGAGAAAAACATGAACTGAAGCATGAGCTTTTGCATTGATTTGGATTGTGCACTTCTCCTGTGTTCTATCAAAGCCTAGAAATACAATTTGTTTGACAATGAACTTCATTGTGATTTTATAGCCAAACTTATAATCTTTCATTTTCTTATATGTCAGTTTTCTCTTTTATATATTTAACTTCTTTCTTTTAATATAGAAAAACTCAAACTTCTAAAAAAAATCTTGTAATCAAACTATAAAAAGAATTAATTTTTATTGAAACTACCTCTGGGCATATAATCTTCCAAAACAACACTAAAATCTTGCATCCAAAGGTCTTGTTTTGAACATACTTTTGTGCCAGTACTTCACTATCAGCGGTTGGTTAGAAGCAATAAACTCATGAAAAATGGTGTGCTCTAAGAGGGCCCTTAAGGCCTTGAAGGCCTTAAACTAAAAGTAGTGTTGTAGTTGATGACATGTAACTGATTGAATGTTTGATAATGTTAAGTTGAAGATAATGCAAGACATTAAATTAGTTAATGGTTTGTATTATAATTGATGTTGACTTGATATCATTTGTATGGTCATGTATATAATGCCAAATACTTTAGTGAAACAATGGAACAAATATTATGCTTTTAGCAATGCATAAAAGTCAAGTATTCACTAAGTGACAGATAACACCGACGGAGTGCACACCATCGGTAAAAGCAAAGAACCAAAGTCATAGTGATACCCGACAAGTAGAAGACACTGTTGCCCGACAAACCAAAATCACAGGATACCCGACGAGCTAAAAATAGAGTTGCCCGATGATTAAAATCCAACAATGCCCGACAGACAGAGATCCCAAAGTTGACTGGAGTCACACTGACAGAATTGGCAGTTGTCACTGATGACTAACTGCAGAGTTGACCAACACAACAGAGAGTTCAGAAAATGACAAAATATCTAGTTGGCAAGAGCTAAAGATAGACTTAACTGGTTGTTTTCATTATTTTATTCGACCAGAGTTAAGTGACTGATTTAAAAAATATTTGTACAGTTGGCATAAAGATAACTACGAGATAAATCAGGAGTTATGCTTTAAATTAGATTGGTTGGATTGTTTTTCACACCAAGAATCAAGAATCAAGAAATGGTGAATATCATGTCTATATAAGAGACAAGTTTAATTCATTTTCTGCAATCACACGAAGGGGATGAAGGGGATGAATAGAAAGAGGATGCTGAAGAGAAACTGATGAAGGATAACTTCATACAATCTTGATCAATCAAGCTGAGGGAGAGCTAAAGAATTCTGCAAACACTGATGAACAGTGAAGCATAGCATCATAGAGCAGAAAGTGTGGAGCAAAAAGAATTGAATTGATACATTGATCATAGAGGTAATGTACTTAAATAGATATGAAAATCTGCAATTCAAGTTGCATTAGAAACAGGTCATTGTGTTTCAGTTTAACCATTGAAGCATCAAGTCTCTTAATAGAGAAGGACTTAACAGTCTTCTATATATTGAGGTACATCCCAAGGAG
>MU224205.1:353352-367630 GCA_018584345.1 Thuja plicata
AATACTAAGTCCAAATTATGGTGGAGGAAAAATATTAGGAAAGATGATTTGGGAAGGAATGTGCAAATTGGTTGGCCTAATCTAGTGAGCATGATTTGTGTGTGTATTTGTAAATCTTGTATAATCTGTAATATTTTATTATTTTTGATTATATACAAGATACGACTAATGCTTGTATGTTTACATTTTGTATATTTATAGCCTGAATAATTGCCTGTGAAGAAAGTCCGCACTTGGCAATATGAACCCAGAACAAAATAATGAGATAATTGCTAGATTGTGGTCTCAGTTCCAAAGAAAAGTTGATAAATTTAATTGTCCTTGCAAAAAGTGTAAGGGCTTAAAGAATTAAAAAATTCTAATCACAATAGCCCAGAGTCATTGTAGGAAACATGGTCACATTAAAGGGGGGCACAATTTTCGTCGATTGGTGAATGTGGATTTCCAACTGGAGGAACATGGAGGTGTGAATATCCAAGCTAAGGATAATGCTCCCATGGAAGAAGATGATCCTATTGGAAAGATTGCTACAATGTAGACAATTGTTATTTTGTCATTGATGTCAAACCTTAATAGGTGAGACTATTGATGTATGTTTGAGTACCATATCTATTGATTGATGAAGATTTGAAGAATAAGATAACAAGAAGACCAAGGAAATGGTTGAGTTATGAGTATACACTAGGGTACTTGATCATTTGGCACTTTGGCAAGGTGATGTGTTGTTTATCTTTCACTGACAGTTCACTGGAAGGTCGATGCCAATCAAATAAAAGTCGATGTCGAGCAAAGCGAAAGGTGATGCCAAGAAAAGAAAAGATGATGTCGAGCACCAGTGAAATACCGAGGTAGACAGAGAAAGTCGAGCAACAGTATTTTAGTTATTGATGAGATTTGAGATCTCTGGCTGACAAAGTTGATTTTATTGAGATTTGTGTTGTTAATTAATATTGATCCACACTCATTTAATGCACGGGAAACCGTTATTAATGCATGGATTCAATTTTTAATTAATGACTATATTGGAGAAGTAAATTAAATGTAATGATGGAAAGATCCATTGGATCTTAACTAACCTAAGATCTACGATCTTGATTAAGTGGAAAAAGATCTATCCAACCTAGATGAAGAGGTATATTAGAACCTATAGAGGTTATTTTTATTGTATCCAAGTGTAAGAAGAAGTTGTATGCAAGAGTATTGCATGGTTAATTGACTGATTGGAAAGACCTAGCAGAGAAGGTTGATCAGAGAAGCAGAGAGAGATTGCTTGACAGATTTCCAGGCAGATCTGAAGTTTGAGATGAAAATGGAGGCCACTCAGTGAATTAGCATTAGAGCTAAAATTGGATCTAGATTTGCAAAGTAAGTTGTATGTATCAGATCACACCTACTGATTACTTTTTAACCATTGTATCAATTCAAATCCTTTAACTAGGTTGACCTAATAGTCATTGTATAAATCCTTTGAACAAGGTGATATTCAGATTGGAATTTTCTAAGTCCTCTAACAAGGCCACTCTTGACAGGGTGATTAAACCCTTTAACCAGGTCACATTTGACAGTGTGTTTTGTAACCTTTAACAGGGTTGGCTCCTAACAAGGCATCACTTTAGAAGAGTGAAATTTTGATAGCATGTTACTGGTGGTTTTTCCCATATTGGGTTTCCATGTTAAATCATGGTGTCAAAATGTGTGAATGTTTATGTTGTGTTTTACAGTTAAGTTTTTGCAAGCTTATTTCATTAGTAGAGTAAACTACACACTATTTTTAATTGTTATTGAGCAAATCTGAGTTGTTAATTTGGTATAAAGTTTTATATGGGCACATCTGGACCTAAGGATAATTGATTCACCCCCCCTCTCAGTTATTCTAAATTTATTCTAACAATTGGTAGCAGAGCATTTTTCTCTTGAAAAAGTTTGAAGGTACTTGGAGATAAAGATAAAGATATATAAAAGGGATGGACCAAAGATTAACAAGGATAACTTTCTTGCATGGAAAAGTTTGATGAAACTTCACTTGGCTAGTATTGGTGATTCTGCTAAATGACATATTAAAATAGAATATGTAGCCCCTACTGGAGTTCTGAATGCTGCACAATTAAGAGAAAAGCATGAACACAATCAAGCAATGTTGGAACTTGCATCATCTCTGAACTATCATGAATTTGAGGACATCAAGGACTGTACAAGCGCAAAGCAGATGTGGGATGCTCTTTAAACCATCTATGGAGGTGATACAAATGTACTAAGATCCAAATCTGAAAGCTTGAGAGGTAAGTTTGATGATTTAAAAATGCAAGAAGGAGAAAACATAGTGCAATATTATGATAGGATAAAAGAAGTTGTAAATGCTATTAGAGGAGGTAAGGGAACCGTTGATGATGAAACTATCATGAGAAAGGTACTAAGAACACTTCTTCCTATTTATGCTATTAGAGTATCTGTAATTCAAGAAATTAGATGTACTCCTAACAACAATTTGACTTTAGAAAGTTTGGTATGCAGACTTACTGCATTTGAGATGTCAAATTTTGATAACTATATTCCACAAGCTATTGAATATGCATTCAAGTCCCAGATGGTCATCAACAAATCAAGGAAAGGAAAGAAATGTATGAAAAGTGATAGTGACACTTCAGATAATGATCTAGAAGAGCTTGAGGCACTTATGGCAAGGAGACTAGCTAGAGGAAAAGGATAATTCAGAGGTAAACTTCTTATTATTTGTTTTTCTTGTAACAAAGTTAGTCATATTGATTCTAGATGTCCTGACAAGAATGAAAAATATGAAAGAAGAGATAGCAAGTACAAAGACAGGAAGGATGAACGAGACTACAGAAAGTAAAAGGATTACAAAGACAAAGGTAAGAAATCCTACTATATAGCTCAAGAAGCTTCTGAAAATGAATCTGATAAATCTGATGAAAATGATATAGAAGTTGTGTATGTTGTAATGAAAGATGATTCTGATGATGATGAGAAAATTGCACTAATTTCTTATATGAGTAAAGGTGGTCATTGGATCATTGATAGTGGTTGTTCACATCACATGACTGGTGATAAGGACAATTTTGAAACCTTAGATCAATGTAAAGGTGGATATGTTAAGTTTGGTAATGATACACCTTGTAGATTCAAAGGGAAAGGATCAATTCAACTGACTAACAAAAATAGATGTGATGATGTGTATTGGGTTGATGATCTTAAGTATAACTTGTTGAGTGTTTCACAGCTAAACACTTCTGGTTACAAAGTTGAATTCCATAACAAGAAAGAAAAGATCTATGATGCCAATGGAGAATTAGTTGGAAGTGGTGAGCAGACTAGAGGTAACTTATTTTATCAAGATTTAGTTGAAGAGACATGCTTGTTTGCACAATATAATGATGTTTGGTTATGGCATAAGAGGCTATGTTATGTTAACTTTGATAACTTGGTAAGCATAAGTAAATTGAAAAATGTTAGAGGGTTGCCTAAGTTAAAGAAACCTGAGAATGCAATGTGTAAGCAATGTCAATTGGTCAAAATGACTAAATATAGCTTTAAGAGAAAAAATCATACTTCTAAGAATATTTTGGAATTGGTTCATACTGACCTTTGTGGACCTATTGGGGAGAAAAGTTACTGTGGAGACAAATATTTTATTCTATTTGTAGATAACTACTCTAGGATGATGACTGTTATGTTTCTTAAAGAAAAATCTGATGCATTTCAGTTATTTAAGTGGTACTTGGCAAAAGTTGAAAAGGAAATAGGTAAGAGTATGAAATATTTGAGATCTAACAGAGGAGGTGAGTTCATTTCTAATGAGTTTAATAGGTTATGCAATGACCGAGGGATAAAAAGACAAATGTCCGCACCTAGGACACCACCACAGAATGGTATAGCTAAAAGAAGAAATCAATGTATCATGAATTGTGCCAGAGCATTAATGATGGAGAAAAATGTTACACATAAATATTGGAGAGGAGTTGTAAGTACAATAGTTTATACCTTGAATAGAGTACAAGTCAAGAAAGGTACAAATACTACACCTTATGAGCTATGGTATGGATATGCACCTACTGCAAGTTATTTTAAAGTCTTTGGGAGTAGATGTTTTATACTGCAGGATAATAGAAATGGTAAACTTGATGCTAAAGGAGAAGAATGCATATTTATTGGATATTCTACTAAGAGTAAAGCATACAAGTGCTTGAATTCTAACACTAACAAAATTGTGGAAAGTGCAAATGTTAGAATTGATGAATATGCAGAGAGAAATGAAGTTGAAAGCATGATTGAGCCTAGAATTTATAGATCATTCACCTATCCTAAAGAGGAGGATTCTAACAAAATTGAAAATGAATTTTTCGAGCAACGGTTTGCACCTGCCGAGACACAGATCAAAATTGTCGAGCAACAAGAGGTGACTACTGAGCTATCTGATGGAGATGCCGAGTCATAGTTTCACCCTAAACTAAACATGAATGATCAAACTCGAGCTAAGAAAGAGCCTACTTTTGAAAAATATGTGAGAAGGCACCATAAACCTATTCAAATCATAGGAGCAAAGGATTCTGCAGTTATGACAAGATGAAAATTTAGAGAAGACACATGTTTGTTATGTGATTTTGAGCCTAAGACAATAAAAGATGCTTTAGACAATGAAGACTGGATTCAAGCCATGAATGAAGAGATAAACCAGATTGAAAAGAACAAGACATGGACACTAGTACCAAGACCTGACAATAAAAATGTAATTGGTACTAAGTGGGTATTCAGAAACAAGCTGAATGAACATGGAGAGGTAACAAGGAATAAAGCAAGACTAGTATGCAAAGGTTATGCACAAGAGGAAGGAATTGACTATGGAGAGACATTCACCCCAGTTGCAAGATTGGAGGGTGTAATAAATCTACTTGCATATGTAGCCTACAAAGGATTTAAAGTTTATCAAATGGATATAAAGTCAGCATTTCTAAATGGGATATTAGAAGAGGAAGTATATATTGAACAAGATAATGGATTTGTTGACCCAAGCAAGAGGAACATGGTTTGCAGACTACACAATGCATTATATGGACTGAAACAAGCACCCAGAGCATGGTATGAAAGATTGCATAATTATTTGATAAAGATTGGATTTGCAAGAACAAATGACAACAACAATCTGTATTTGAAGATAGAGCAAGGTAAAGGAATTTTATTGGCTGAAATTTTTTGTTGATGACATCATATTCAGTGGACAAGATATGATATGCAAATCATTTTCAAAAGAGATGCAAACTAAATTTGAAATGTCTATGTTTGGTGAGATAAAATTCTTTGTTGGTTTACAAATACATCAAATGAAGAATGGTATCTATATTACTCAATCAAAATATATCAAGGAGATACTAAAAACCTTCGGTATGGAAGATTCAAAACCAGTGAATACACCCATGGCTACTGGACAAAAGTTGACAAAGAATGATGATACAAAAGAGGTAAATCAAACACTTTATAGATCAATGATTGGTAAGCTGCAATAGGTTGTACACAGTAGACCTGATATTGCATTAGCACTTGGAATTGTTTCTAGATTTTTTGCTAATCTAAAAGAGACACATATAATGGTAGTGAAAATAATTCTAAGATATTTGAAAGGTACAGAAGATTATGGCCTATATTACAAAAGGAATGACAAGTTTGAACTCAGAGTTTATACTGATTCTGACTGGGCTGGAAATGTGGATGATAGAAAAAGCATCACAGGAGGAGAATTTATTTTGGGGAAAAGATTAGTTTCCTAGACAAGCAATAAACATAATTGCACCTCACAATCTACAGCTGAAGCCGAGTATGTGGCAGCAACAGTTAATTGTTCAAACATTGTGTGGTTGAAGATACTACTGAAAGGTATGAAGGAGGAAATCACAGAACTAGTTGTCATATATTGTGATAACACGAGTGCAATTAATATTTCTAAAAATCCTTTAATGAACTCTAAGACAAAACATATAGCTATCAAGTATCATTACTTGAGGGAGCTATTTCAGAAGAAGGAAGTGAGACTGGAATATGTGAACACTAAGGAACAGTTGGCATACATATTTACAAAATAATTGCCCAAGGATGCTCATGAGTATCTAAGAGGTAAATTGGGGGTAATTACCCTAGCAGAGGCTAACTAGTTCTAAATGGTACTATTGCATCAAATTTTTTAATTAGTACACTTGACACATTGATGCACAGTGAATCACATTTTTAGGATGTTGCCTAAACACTGTGAAGTAGAAGACAAGAATAGAAAAGGAGATCAGTCATAAACAAAGATGACAAGAACAACATGATACAAAGATTAGAACAAGATGAATCTGCATAATAAAGATGTCAACATCTTTGGCATTGTTGTCAAAGAGGGAGATTATTGCTAAAACAACAGATATGAGGGAGATATTACTGAAAGAGGGAGCTGAACAGTAACATAAAACATTTCAGTGTACTTATAGACACAGAGGGAGTCAGAATGAAGCTAAAGACATTAATGAAATTTTTTTCATACAAGGAACACATGAAATTTTTGGATTGTATGGTAACTATGGTTGAAATTCATTGTTTTATTGTTTAGTTTTGTCATCAATGCCAAAGAGGGAGATTGTTGGAAAGATTGCTACAATGTAGACAATTATTATTTTTTCATTGATGTCAAACCTTAATAGGTGAGACTATTGTTGTATGTTTGAGTACCATATCTATTGATTGATGAAGATTTGAAGAATAGGATAACAAGAAGACCGAGGAAATGGTTGAGTTATGAGTATACACCAGGGTACTTGATTATTTGGTAGTTTGGCAAGGTGATGTGTTGTTTATCTTTCACTGATAGTTCACTGGAAGGTTGATGCCAAGAAAAGAAAAGTCGATGCCGAGAAAAGTGAAAGGTGATGTTGAGAAAAGAAAACATGATGTCAAGCGCTAGTGAAATGCCGAGGGAGACAGAGAAAGCTGAGCAACATTATTTTAGTTATTGATGAGATTTGAGATCTCTGGCTGACAAAGTTGATTTTATTGAGATGTGTGTTGTTAATTAATATTGGTCCACACTCATTTAATGCATGGGAAACTGTTATTAACACATGGATTCAATGTTTAAGTAATGAATGTATTGGAGAAGTAAATTAAATGTAATGATGGAAAGATTCGTTGGATCTGACCTAACCTAAGATCTACGATCTTGATTAAGCAGCAAAAGATCTATCTGACCTAGATGAAGAGGTATATTAGAACCTATAGAGGTTACTATTATTGTATCCAAGTGTAAGGAGAAGTTGTATGCAAGAGTATTGTATGGTTAATTTACTGATTGGAAAGACCTAGCAGAGAAGGCTAAGTAGAGAAGTAGAGAGAGATTGCTTGACAGATTTCCAAGAAGATCTGAAGTTTGAGATGAAAATGGAGGCCACTCAGTGAATTAACATTAGATATGAAATTGGGTCTAGATTTGCAAAGTAATTTGTATGTATCAGATCACACCTGCTGATTACTTTTTAACCATTGTATCAGTTCAAATCCTTTAACCAGGTTGACCTAATAGTCATTGTACAAATCCTTTGAACAAGGTGAAATTCAGATTGGAATGTTCTAAGTCCTCTAACAAGGCCACTCCTGACAGGGTGATTAAATCCTTTAACCAAGTCACATTTGACAGTGTGTTTTGTAACCTTTAACATGGTTGGCTCCTAACAGGGCATCACTTTAGAAGAGTGAAATTTTGGTAGCATGTACTGGTGGTTTTTCCCATATTGGGTTTCCATGTTAAATCATGGTGTCAAAATGTGTGAATATTTATGTTGTGTTTTATTGTTAAGTTTCTGCAAGCTTATTTCATTAGTACAGTAAACTACACACTATTATTAATTTCTACCAAGAAGATCTAAGTTGTTAATTTGGTATAAAGTTTTAGATGGGCACATCTGGACCTAAGGATAACTGATTCACCCCCCCCCACCTCTCATTTATTTTGAATTCATTCTAACAAATCCTGTGGCAGAGAATACAAATGAAGATGATGGTATTGGCGTAGCTGATAATGTGCCAGAGGACATGATTGAAGAAGATGGTATTGGCGTAGCTGATCAAGATGATCATGATGATGGTACTAGTGCATATGATAATGATGATGAAGATGGTCTTGATATACCTACACTTGAGAAGGCATACGAGACCCTATACCAAGGCTCCCAAAAACTCTTCTCTCCGCTATAGTGTTGTTGGTGAACTTGAAGGTTATGAATGGTTTATCCAATGTAGCAATGCCACGTATGCTAAGGTATGCCATTTTTGTCATCTTCAATGTTAGCATACCATTACTATTCATTATATTAACAATTCATATTTTTTGTTGTAGGTTGATAGGTGAGTTTTTGTTACCACCATCAAACATTATTCCTCGTTCGTACTGAGAATTATCTACCATTATGAATCAAATTGGAATGAAGTATCAGACAATACATGCATGTCCCAATGATCACATTCTATATCATAAACAACATGAATTTTCAAAAGAATGCCTTGATTTTCATATTAGTAGATATTAGTCACTTAAAGGTAATGTCAAGACTGAGTTTTGATTGATTTCAGAACTTAGATAAAAATAATTCAAACTCTGACTGAAGCATTTTCTTGCTAGATGGCATAATAAATTAATAATATGTTAAATCTACAGGATAGGAGAGCTTGCAAGAATGGATACATGATCCATCAAATCCTCACTTAGGGCTTTTGAGGCTTAAAATAAGAGGTATGATGATTCAGCCCCTTGTTATATAGGACATTGATTGTTAGCTCAAAAAGATTTGTAAATTTGAAAGCAAGCTTCAGAAGTCTATTTTCATATCTTATGTTTTAGTGAGACCTTGCATTCTCCTCTATGCTTTTAATCTTCCTATATCACAACTTTATTTTCTTGACTTAAAAGTTATTGTGTTTGGATATTCTCTTCATTTCTACTCTCCTTGAACATATAACTTGAATACAAATGGTGCCTTAGAGACCACATATTCTATTGTACTACACTTAGGACATCTGCTATTTTATTGATTATAAAAGTTGTTCTCTTAGAAAATTCCTCTTCTATGTTGTAACAAAAGTTGTTTAGGACCTCCTCATGTAAGCTACTATCCATTGGGCATCTTTCTTGATTACAAATTTACCTTGAGCACCTTCTGTTCTATACTAGGAAACTTTAAATTTCTATTGTTTTATTGATTGCAAGAGTTGTCCTCTTAACAAATTTCTCTTTGATGCTGCTACAGAGGTTGTTTAGGACTTTCTCTTGTACGCTACTATCCTTTTGGCATCTTTTTTTATTACAAATTTTACCTCCATCACTTTTATTCTGTACTATTACACTTTCAATATTTATTATTTTATTGATTGCAAAAGTGGTCCTCTTAGCAACCTCCTCCTCTATGCTGTGAAAAAAGTTATTTAGGACCTCATCTTCTTATCCTTTGGAAATTTCTTATAAATTTAATACTCTTTTCTACATCTTCCAAATCCATTTTTTTTATTGATTACATAGGTTATGCTCACAAAATCCTCTTCTATGCTTTTGTGGAGTCGGTTCTAAGCACAAACCTTGTATTATGTTCTATCAAGATTGCAATGTTTAATGTTGTATTATGGATTATTATAAAGTTATAAACAATGATTATTGTGTTAGCAACCTCCTCTTCTATGATACTATACTCACTGATAGAGAGAAATTTTTTCTTTTGATAACATGTGGCATGGTGTCTCTATGTATTTATGCCTTCTATATGTGACAATCAAATCAAATCCATGTTCTTTTTGTTCTCAGGCCATGGGGAGAGAATATGTAGTGAAGGAGGATGAGAATTATTATTTTGTTGTGGGAAACTTCAATCAACATAGTGCAGAGGTATTGTGAGGCTTTATACATGGGGAAAAAAGAATTTTGTCAAATTATTTTTACTTATTATGTTTTTCCAGTGCAACATTACATAGTATCATAGTTTGGGAATAAGTCGTATATAAATATCAATTAAATTTTCATGACTCATCTTTCAGCAGTAGTGATTCACAAGAACTTAGGAAGAAAGATGGGTTCTTGCAAGCACATACTCATGAAGTATTGTTCGTGAAGATTGATTCATATTAACATGGATTCCCATAATAGCTATTGAACATTTTTTGAAACTTGAAATAGTGAGGAATTAGATCTTCTTTTTGCAGGTTGTGATGAGGTTAAATTTTACTTCCAAAATGTACAACATCCAAACTGCCAATTACAAGTGTTCAATAGGAAAGGGCTTATGTGTTGTGAAGCTTTCAATCCTTCAAAATAGTTATGCACTTCTAACAACTCCATCTTGAAGCAATATAACAATATGACACTTCTAATCATTTTTAACCTACATATTTAGGCATTAGGAAGAAATTTATGTTAAAGAGGGATAATTATTAAGAAGCATTCCAAGTAGACTTTTAAGCTCTAGATTTTTTTAAAAAGATTTTCTTAATATAAAATTTGCAATTTGTTTATTTTTTATTATATAAATGTACTTTTTTAGTTTCTTCAAGGATTTGCGTGTTGTGATGTTCACTGCTAAATTTACCCTTAATCAACTTGAAAATAAAGACAACTTTTAAAGGAACAAAATGCTATTGAATCTTATTCTAATACTTAAAGAATGCTATCTTCATAATTGATCCATAAAAATTAGGATTGATATTTCATATCATAGTTCATTATATCACAGATTTACTTGGAAAAGAAATATAAATATAAACATGAAAGCATCAAATACAATCTCTTCTGCTCAAATACACTAGCTCAAATACACGCTCTTCTGCTCATTATTGTTTATAAAATAAAATAAACATGTTCAGAAGATCACAACTAAGCATCTGATATAAATGGCCTCTAAAAAAGGTCTCTAATGGATCTTCCACGATCTATGGGGTTTCTTGGATCTTCCTAGTCTATTTCCTGTGCTCATATAGGACCTTCCTCGACCTTCATGATATTTGAATCTTCCACAAACGTCAATAAACCTTGGATGCATCAGTATCTTTCTCTAATGCTCTTGTCCCATTTTTTGTTCCTTGTTGCTTCATGGCATTTGAAATAGATATATAGACTTGCACAAATCCAAATGGAAAATGAACAATTAAATTAAACAGTCAATTTTAAGGTATTTGGAGTGTCAATAGTCTTCTTTTGTAAAAACAAAACTACCACTTTCCAATACTAGTGACTATGAAACCGCTGCTTTCCAATTGTGGCAACTGGGAAACCACACTTATCAGATGAACTTGTTGCATGTCATTTTTAAATTCCCTGTTATCAGCCACATATGAAACTGCTACTTACCAAAATGAGGTTTGTTTGGTGGCAATGCAAGGAAGAAATCCTTTCAGTCGCTGATGGAAATTGAGTGGGAGAAAGCAAAGGACTAATAGTAAATTCACATCCTTTTGAGAAATTTTTTTTAGAGGGATTAATAATGTTGTTATTTTAGCCACCTTGGCTACCGATTTGTTGGATTTTATGTTGGACGTGAGGGAGGATGCTTACGGAGGTAGATGCATAGGTGGATGCATCCAAAAGCCCATCCAGGGCCCTCAGATGCTCTTTGGATGCATTACAATGCATCCGAGGGCCTTGGATAGGCTTCTGGTGCACATCCATATGGTAGCAAGGAGTCATTACTCACCCTTACAAAACAATTGTGAAAATGCATCCTTAGAATTAGAGCAGCCAAGGAGGGAGCCCAACATATGTACTTGTTCACAGTGCTTCTAACTATCGTCTTTGCATTTGGGCAACTTATTTTGTAGAAATCCAAGTTTATTTCTATTTTTGCATTATTAATGGTAGTTTGTGTGGAGATAGAAACAATAAAAATAAGATCAAGCAAGGAATCTGCACATGACGATAGTTTCATGTCTAATTCCAGGGCAAGGAAATCAATGTAGAAATGTTTGATGAAGAGATAAACAATGGCAGACTAATTTATTGTTGTTATCCACCCCAACGTGCTTCTACGAAGCTACCAACCACATCTCCTCAAGAAGCAACTTTGGGAAGAGAAACTCAATACTATATTATATTCTCCTCCTTACTAGCAAACCTTGTTGAAACAGCCTCTTGTTGTAGTCGCATCCTTAGTTTCTTAGTTAGATACTCTTCTTCTTATCGAATTGAATAATATATATGAATTGTGACTGTAGTTTTTTTGGTACAAATGACTATTTAACCAGAAGATATTACTATGACTTAAGCATGATTCCATTTCAATCCAAAACATGGTAGATGTTCTCTTCTGTGAACAATGCGAGCAAGAATGTATGTCAGTTTCTCTAATTTTTATTTTTTATTTGATGTACTAGTATGGGTGTACTAGTGTTAATTTTGTCTTTGATCTGTCTGTCTAAATTCCTCCTCTCCATATGTCTTGCTTTCTTCCTGTCTAAATTCCTCCTCTCCTCTCCATAGGTAATTTGAAGCTTGTTGAAATTCCTCAATCGGATACCTTAAGGATATCCAATGGTGATATGCTATTTTCTGACCCAAAACTCCTTCTCTACATGACAAAGAATGTATAAATGCCTCACAAGGATTCAATCCATTAACAAATGATGATTTGATTAAACCATAAACCTCTGGTTAATCATATTTCCCATTGCAGTCAAAGGAATGAGAACCAGTAAATGGAATATGTGAAGAAAGCCTATCGCGCCATTCACTAGGAAAAGCTTGCCTTCTTGGGAACAACTGAAGCCCTACAAATCCAACATGCTGAACCACTTTACTTATAGATCAAGTGTTTCCACTTTCCACCATCATAACATAATAATTTTTACTCAACATGACCTTGGTAATTTCTTCTTGAACTTCAATTAAACATTTTTACACTTGTGATACTATACCATTCACATAAGCTCCACTCATGTGCTTCATAAGCTGAGCAATTTTATTCAGATTGTTCTCCATTTCCTCCATAAACTTCCTTCTGCGAGATGTATCACATATAACAACTAGTTCATCTAGGCCTGTACTAAACCCTTCTTGGGATAGCCACTCAATCAAACAACATTCAAGTATGTCCATACTCTTGACAACAGTCTTTGGACCTTTGAGTCGGGCAATAGCATTGAACATCTCTGAGAGTGTTTTCAATTTCTTGTGAATGATTATATTTGGTTGTTGCTATTTTTGATGTTCCTATTTCTGGATGGAGGGTCAAGGTCTATTTTTAGGCTTCTTTTTTAAGAGTTTTGTTTATTATTCCTGTAGGAGTAGTTTTGCTTTAAATTTTCTTTCTTTTTTTAAAATTTTTTTTAGGAAATTTTAAGCATTCAACTTTAAAACTATATTATTGGGATAAAAAATGCTTATTGTAAAATATTAGAAATCAAGCATCTTATAACTTTATGAATAAGTACTTTGAACACAAAAAATCTGATTGATAGTTGATATTATGCTTATGCTACTGAAATTCAAATATTGCTTTTCTGTGTTACCTTTGTATCTGTATTATTATGTTTGTGATTTCATTAATTATTAATTAGATTGAAATTGATGTCATTTATTCATTCAAGTTGTAATCTAGCTGCAAACTGTACACACAAAATAGTGCACTTCTATGAATCCTTACATGCAAGGAAACTCAAGAATGAGCCCTCACAAATCGATCCATAGCTCTCTATGCATGGAGTTGCAAGATTTGTAAAATTGCTCTTAGCAAGAGCTATAAACTCATGACCTTGCCAATAAACCACACAACGAGAGATTCACAATGAAAACAAGGGCAAGAATGCCAATATCTCCAATGAATCAAGAATGTATGCAATGCAATGCAAATCTACATGATAATGCAAACTAGTCTATGAAAATGAAAGTACAATGCAACTAATCTATGAAAGGAAAGAACAAGTGTTACCAAGCCTTCCTATTTAGACTATGTGAGATTATCCTATTGCATAAAAGGAAACTAAGCTATGAAATGAAGCTATGAATGCTATAACAATGCAACTATGAAAGAAAATATGAAAGCTATGATGAAATGCAACAAAGATCTTCAAAGTTGGGATATAGAATGTCTTCAAAGAGCTCCAAATGACCTAGAAAACTTGCAGCATAACAATAATATGAAAACCTAAGATATGAAAATGAAGGAGAGAGCTCTCCTTTTATAAGAAATGAGATGAAATGGACCATTGAGATTAAGAGGCAAAAGTCTTAATCAAGGGTGGAGAAAAAAAGGAAGCTTGATCCTTG
>MU224205.1:385469-401800 GCA_018584345.1 Thuja plicata
ATATATTTCTCTCTCTCTAGATATTTTAAGTTGATGGTTATGACTTGTCTTAAAATGAAACATGTAAGCATGATATTGCAATTCCTAATTATACCTAATTTGATAAAGAAGACCTAAGACCCTAAACCCTAGGAACCCTACCTAATTAGACCTAGATTAGGTCATAATTAGATAGGTAATTATGACCTAATTAGACCCAATTAGACCTAGAAGACCTAATTAGATCAAATTAGACCCTAATTAGCCCCAATTAGACCTAAGACCTAATTAGATCCAATTAGACCTAAGACCTAATTAGACCCAATTAGACCCTAATTAGCCCCAATTAAACCTAAGACCTAATTAGACCCAATTAGACCTAAGACCTAGAATTAGATTCAACTAGACCTAAGACCTAATTAGACCCAATTAGACCTAAGACCTAATTAGATCCAATTAGACCCTTGAGGAGCTAATTAGACACAATTAGAGCCAATTATACCCTTTAGGACCTAATTAGATCCAATTAGAATCTTTAAGACCTAATTAGATCCAATTAGACCCTTTAGGACCTAATTAGATCCAATTAGACCCAATTAGACCCTTTAGGATCCAATTAGACCCTTTAGGACCTAATTAGCTCTAGTTAGAAGGTATTAGGACCTAATTAGATCCAATTAGACCCAATTAGACCCTTTAGGACCTAATTAGATCCAATTAGACCCATTAGGACATAATTATATCCAATTAGAAGGTATTAGGATCTAATTAGATCCAATTAGACCCTTTAGGACCTAATTAGTTCCAATTAGACCCATTAGGAGCTAATTAGACCCTTTAGGACCTAATTAGATCCAATTAGACCCATTAGGACCTAATTAGATCCAATTAGAAGGTATTAGGGCCTAATTAGATCTAATTAGACCCTTTAGAACCTAATTAGATCCAATTAGACCCATTAGGACCTAATTAGATACAATTAGAAGGTATTAGGACCTAATTGGATCTAATTAGACCCAATTAGACTCTTTAGGACCTAATCAGAACCAATTAGGCACCTTAGGACAATTATATCCAACTAGAAGGTATTAGGACCTAATTAGATCCAATTAGACCCTTTAGGTCCTAATTAGTTCCAATTAGACCCTTTAGGACCTAACTAGATCCAATTAGAACCATTATGACCTAATTAGATCCAATTAGAAGGTATTATGACCTAATTAAATCCAATTAGACCTAATTAGACCCTTTAGGACCTAATTAGGTCCAATTAGAAGGTATTAGGACCTAATTAGATCAAATTAGACCTTTTAGTCCACCTAATTAGATCCAATTAGACCCTTTAGGACCTAATTAGATCTAATTAGACCCTTTAGGACCTAATTAGTTCCAATTAGACCCATTAGGAGATAATTAGACCCTTTAGGACCTAATTAGATCAAATTAAACCCATAAGGACCTAATTAGATCCAATTAGAAGGTATTAGGACCTAATTAGATCCAATTAGACCCTTTAGGACCTAATTAGATCCAATTATACCAATTAGGACCTAATTAGATACAATTAGAAGGTATTATAACCTAATTAGATCCAATTAGACTCTTTAGGACCTAATTAGTTCCAATTAGACCCATTAGGATCCAATTAGACCCTTTAGGACCTAATTAGATCCAATTAGACCCATTAGGACATACTTATATCCAACTAGAAGGTATTAGGACCTAATTAGATCCAATTAGACCCTTTAGGACCTAATTAGTTCCAATTAGACCCCTTTAGGAGCTAATTAGACCCTTTAGGACCTAATTAGATCCAATTAGAACCATTGGGACCTAATTAGATCCAATTAGACCCTTTTGGATCTAATTAGATCCAATTAGACCCAATTAGACCCTTTAGGATCAAATTAGACCCTTTAGGACCTAATTAGACCCTTTAGGACCTAATTAGATCCAATTAGAAGGTATTAGGACCTAATTAGATCCAATTAGACCGTTTAGTCCACCTAATTAGATACAATTAGACCCAATTAGACCTAATTAGACCCTTTAGGACCTAATTATATCCAATTAGACCCATTAGGACATAATTATATCCAATTAGAAGGTATTAGGACCTAATTAGATCCTATTAGACCCTTTAGGACCTAATTAGTTCCAATTAGACCCATTGGGAGCTAATTAGACCCTTTAGGACCTAATTAGATCCAATTAGACCCATTAGGACCTAATTATATCCAATTAGAAGGTATTAGGACCTAATTAGATCCAATTAGACCCTTTAGGACCTAATTAGATCTAATTAGACCCATTAGGACCTAATTAGATACAATTAGAAGGTATTAGGACCTAATTAAATCCAATTAGACCATTTAGGACCTAATTAGTTCCAATTAGACCCATTAGGATCCAATTAGACCCTTTAGGACCTAATTAGATCTAATTAGGCCCAATTAGACCCTTTAGTACCTAATTAGATCCAATTAAACCCATTAGGACATAATTATATCCAACTAGAAGGTATTAGGACCTAATTAGATCCAATTAGACCCTTTAGGACCTAGTTAGTTCCAATTAGACCCATTAGGACCTAATTAAACCCTTTAGGACCTAATTAGATCCAATTAGAACCATTAGAACCTAGTTAGATCTAATTAGAAGGTATTAGGACCTAATTAGATCCAAGTAGACCCTTTAGGACCTAATTAGATCCAATTAGACCCAATTAGACCCTTTAGGATCCAATTAGATCCTTTAGGACCTAATTAGATCCAATTAGACCCTTTAGGAACTAATTAGATCTAATTAGACCCAGTTAGACCCTTTAGGACCTAATTAGATCCAATTAGACCCATTAGGACATAATTATATCCAATTAGAAGGTATTAGGACCTAATTAGATCCAATTAGACCCTTTAGGACCTAATTAGTTCCAATTAGACCCATTAGGAGCTAATTAGACCCTTTAGGACCTAATTAGATCCAATTAGACCCATTAGGACCTAATTAGATCCAATTAGAAATTATTAGGACCTAATTAGATCCAATTAGACCCTTTAGGACCTAATTAGATCCAATTAGACCCAATTATAAAAATGTATAGGTCACTTGAACTATATCTAGATCAAGTGTGTAAACATAAAACATATATCTAGATTATTCATAGATCAAGTATGTAAACATAAAACATAGAGATCAAGTACACATATATATAACACATACATACATGTTTAAGATTAATGAATCATAGAGTACACACATGTATAGAGTGAAAGTATAGATTCTATGAAAGTATATAACACATGTACATACGTGCATGTAACATCAATCATAGATCAAGTATGTAAAGATCAATCATAGATCAAGTACTGTAAGGGTGAAACATGTGTCAATCATGTCAAACATAAATCAAAGTGTAAAATACATATGTTAATCGACTCTAGAGTCTATAAATGAAATAATATGACATCAAAAATATGTATGTAATATGTCTAGATCAAATATGAAAGTGCTTAGGATTCATCATGACGAATCCTCACTAAGCAGTCATTCCCAGAGTGACTATCATGTTGTGAAGGATGTGCAAATCCCTACAGAGAAAGAGATATATATATATATATATATATATATATATATATATATATATACACACACACACATGTTATAAAGTGTTATATTAAACAAGAAAACATCAATAAGTTAAAAACTCACATGTCTACTACTGATGTCATCATCAAGTGAGTCCCAATGACATACATGATAAGTGCTCAAAGCAGGAGTAACAAGAGGCATATCTTGGTAGAGAAAAAAGTAAATTTACATGCATAGATAGATGAAATATTGAAAATTTAAATAACTTAAATCAAGTAACATTAAATATATATAATCTGATAATTTAAACCTATGTAGATTTTGGAAACTGATAACACTCAGACTCTGTAGCCTCGATCCTATCAACCAAGATATCAAGATTTTGCTGCATTTGGTCCAAGCTCATCTCTGCATCTACAACATGCGTAGAATGCACACGTCTCTCTAATGATGAATGCAAAGGAATAAAAAAATGAGATGGTGTGGAAGTTGTATCATCATGTGTCAGCAAATCTAGGTAACCTATAGTGGCCATTCTGAAGTCAACATCCTCAAGGCCAACATCAGAGAACTGGTGCCTTGCACTGACTGAAGGGTCTATACATTGTGCCTCTCCCTCTACAGTAATAGAGTGGTCAGTAGGTGGATCTTCATGAGCACTACCACTATGGACACGGTATAGGTGAGAATGATGTGTCTGGTCATATATGATAGTACCCACACGAGCTCTAACACTCAATATGGGGATATCATGTTCTGCTGATATAAATGCATAAGCATCCAACAGATCCTTAACCAAACTAGACAATGTGAACCATGTCATTTCTCCTACAAGTCCCTCTAGGCTAGACTGTGAAGGGATCCCATTGTAGTATACATGTCATGTACAGTCCCGCTAGCAGATGCTCCACCTGACGATCTGGAGTGTCGTCGAGTCATCAAGTACTGACCAACCTGATTGCTTGATATGGATGCAACAGTTGTTGCAATGTCTCCCACACTATCAATCACACCTCGTAGTTGGGTACTAGGATTGACATCATCTACAACAGGACCCAATGAAGGAGCTATGGCAGGTACCCTCTGACCAATAATGGCCCTGTGTACTGGCCTCTTGTGATCTGGTTGACAAAAAGTGTCTCTATCAACAAGTATGCCACGACCCTATCCTAGATGTGCTAACAAATCAGTGTAATTAACTACCATCCCTAAATGAACCTCAACATAAATTTGTTGTGCAAAGTATAATGGAATCTAGTCATTATTTGGATAACGACCATGAGAAGCTAAAAATCGTGGGTATATCAATGCTGATATGGTAAGATCCTGACACCTTGTAACCTGATATCACTTCACATACTATACATCTGCATAAGATGGGAAAACTTCCCTTTTCAGGGTCAATTTAGGCACTAAAGCCTGTACATCCTTGAGAGAAAGACCAGAGCCAACCTCTTGTCTCTTCCTCTCAAGTATGGACTCTATAATAGTTGGGGAATAGGGAGTGGTACCAATATGTCATCCCTAATACTAATCAAGCTATTAAGTATGGATTGACATGTGCTCTTATAGATAGTAGAGCTAGTCAGATTATTTATAGAATCTTGCAACCTTTAAATTTCTCTATTAGTCCATGCAAATAGTTCCTCAGGGGGAATCAGTGCATCTACCATGTATGATGTGTAATAATATGTCTGATAGATGTATGTATAGGTATGTACCTGAAAGATTTTATTTACTATCAAATGAAGTCTACATATATGTTTTCCTAATTTAATTGATGAATAAAATGAAAGTACACATTTTGCTACATTATTTCAAAGTGAAATCAATTACATTTTAATTACATTTAAATCAATTACATGTATGTATATACACACATATTTGTACATGTACATGTATGTTTATGTGACATACATACATGACATGACATATGTGCATGCTAAAAGTGGCCTTCTCACTTACCAGTACACTTCAACATGGTCATTATACTTCAGCTACATACAGGAATGAATATAGATTCATTCATCCTGCATGTCTGAAGGAGTTGACCTGTTTCCTTCTAGAAGGAAAGAGTATGAGCTTTCTCTCAGGTCATTGCAAGCTCAGTGACTACACCAAAGACCTAAACTAAGGATTTAAAAAGCTATGTTGAAAGTAAAATGTTGATTAATCTAAATGCAAATGCAGATTGCTTTTAATCCAAGCTAGTTAGAATTCAGTTTTAGAACACCAATTGAAATGTGAGATATTCAGTTTTAAACCCAAATTGAAAGTGTGTTCTAAATTAGATTTGTATGCTTGAAGGAAATTAACAACAATTAAAGCTAAATGAGAAAATCCAAGAAAGCTAAATTGCAAAATGCAGCATAATAACGTTAAATAAAAATTTAGGATCCTTTGTGAAGGAAAAAAGTTTCTCTTTTATAGAAATATCTCTCGAATCGACGGTCGAGATCAAACAAAAAGAGTGGCTCAGATTCGATTGAACAAGCACAATCTATGTACAATGGATTTGATTGGTTGAGAGAGTCAGATGACTGAACTGACTGATCAGTTGTTTTGGAAACTTCCATATTCAGTTTTTAGTTAACTGAAATGTTTCCAAAATGATAAATAGATGAGAACTAGTTAACTCAGTGGAACTAGATTATTTCCCAAAATGATAAATCAGTTAACTGGATTTGATGATGTCATATGCATTTTTAATAAATTAATTAATTTTGAATGCACATTTATGTTTTTATAATTAATTTCATTCCTTTTTTATTTAATTGACAATTTTGTAATTTTTATTTAATTATTATATCATAATATCAATTAAATAATTAACATAAAGTTTATTTGCCAATGTATTATGATTTTAGGAATTAATTAATTAATCAAGTATGATGATCGATTGGGACCTAGGGTTTAGGTCAGATCACTTCAAATTTGATGAATTGCATGTTTGATTTAGGACTTAGAATAATCAAGATTTGGGTTTCTTGATTAATTGTTGAGATTGGGGGTCTAGGGTTTAGGTGACCATTTTTAGGTGATTACATTTGCCCCTTTTTGAATTGATGTGCGATCAGCACATTGATTCAAAGACTTGTTAGCGAGAAGACCTAGAATAGTTTGATTTGAAGCGATGAAACCATTCTTTTGAAGAAGAAGACCGACTTCAAGCTTGATTAGACAAAGATCGATCAAAAGATATAAAATAGAATGCTCATTTTGATTTGAAGTGATGAAACTAAACATCTGTCAGGAAATCTTAAACCTTTTTGATTGGTTTGAATGAATAACTATTTTGATTAAAAGCGATGAAACTGATTACCATTAAGAGATTTGATTAGCAAGCAAATTGACTTGATTTGAAATGATGAAGCCAATTTGATCAATGTATCTGGTTTTAATAATGAATAGCCTGTATAAGACTGATCTTGTATGGTTTCGAGTGTATTCACCACTATATAAGACCATTGATTAGGTTTCCTTTGATTTAAGATGATCTCAACTTGATTTGATGTAATGAATCTGAGATGCCCCAAGCGATGGAGTTTTGATTGAGGATGTAATCACTGGAATGTTGATGTTCTGATCCTGCCCCCTTGGGAGCGAAATCAAAATATGGCTAGGTGCCCCAGTGATGAGAAGAAATTTGATTGATTAGACAATTTAGGAATAAACTAATTTGATTAGAAAGAGGTCCCACGTGGTTAGGACAAAATCTGTACATGATGAGAGGTCATGTTTGACCAAGATTGACCAAAAGTAAGATACATGGATTGATTAGAAGAAAAGCATGAGAGATTTCCATTGGTTGTGCAAGTGGTCAAATTTAGATTTCAATTTTGATCCTAAAAATGGAATCAAGATAGTTGATTTAGCAAGGGATGTCATGTTCACATACAAATGACCACTTGACGATGAGAAGATTGATCGATTAGAATCTCAGATCCTTCACATTAGATAGAGATAAAGTTATTATGTAGATTTCAATACTATGCAGATGCAGGCTAACATGAATGCAACCTAAGGTGTGTAGTCACTAAGCTTTAGCTTTGAAAATTTTCATCATCGAGAATTTTTTGGAACATCGGAGTCAATACAATCCTTACTGGTGCCACTGCGACCATAAGAATATGAATATGACTTTCATTAGATAAGATATGGGAAACTAACATAAGCATCGAGGCACAAAATTTGAGATGACCTGAACGTTGTTTCCAGTTGATGTTGCAAGAGTACACCAGTATCAAGGCATTCAAATAAATAGGATCGAGGGATGTGAGGCATTTCTACCTTAATGCAGGAGCTCTTACCACATACACCTAGTTTATTTTACATTGCTGGATCATCGGGACCACAGAAACAAGCAGTAGACCAAAAAAAGATTAATGAAATCAATGAAAATAGACAACATACAAATAGAAGTACAGCATACTTCAACTAGTTTCAATGTTTTCAGATGTGTATATGTATGAGGTGTTGAGAAATACTGTTGTGCTTGTGAGTGCTTTGTATTTAATTGTTATCAATCTGTTGTTTTATGTTTGCGATATCCAATGTGTGTTAAGAAACATAGATGTGTCCAAAGATAGTGTTAAGAAACACTGTTGATTGTGGTGTTGAGAAACACCTATTTGCATCAGTAGTGTGTTGTCCTTCAGAAATGACAAGATTACTAACTCTGGTGTAAGCCAAAGATGTGATCAAATTGGGGACCCATGCCCCTAGTAGTAGATGGTGATAACTGACTTGACTCATACTGCGAGGAAAAATCCAATTTGATTGCCCCAGGTTATGACTCTAGATCGGTTTCAAGCTAGGAAGGTTCTCAAAATAACCAAAGTGTCACGAAAGTGACTGAAAGATATGTACAAACTGAAGCAAAGGATTGATGCCAAGATTGAGCATTGATAGATGGAGTGCTGAGTAGAAGAGGCGTCTATTTACTAGGTTTTCACCTACTTGGCAGAGATGTTACTGAGCATAAATTGGCTTGATTTGAAGTGTTGAAGCCAATTTGATCAATGTGCCTAGTTTCATAAATGAATGACTTGTCTAAGACCGATCTATCTGGTTTTGAGTGTATCCATCGTTGTATAAGATAATTGATTGGGTTGCTTTTGATTTATGATAATCTCAACTTGATGCAATGTGATGAAGCTAAGATGCCCCAAGTGATGAGGTCTTGTTTGATGATGTGATCATTAAAAACCTAGTAAACATGTCTGTGTCACCATCCTTTTTGTCAAATTTTCAAATTTTTTTTTTGATTGATGCATCAAGGTGCCTATTGCTAGGTTTTCACCAAGATGATCATTTTTTAGGACTTTTTCCAATTTTTAGATTTTTTAGAGATTACTCTTGTCTCAAGAAAGATCACATTGGTTTGCCCCAAATGTATAGCGAGGTAGAGGTCATTGCAGATGGATTATAAAGTTGATGGATGAAGTGAATAGACAATTATGGATGGAGAGGGTGAATGCAACCCTCAAGGACAGTCTCCTCAAGATTACCCAAGCTAGGGAAAAAAAGGAATATAGAAATATAGACACTTTGAGTGGCGCTAGATAGCATATAGGATAATAACCTGATGTCATGAAAAGCATGTGGTCCAAAAGAGTGGACATGTCATTTTTTTTCTTTTTTGTTCTTCATTTTGATCAAGACCAAGGGGTCAATTTGATAGGATAGGATATAGCTATGATAGTGCAATCGAGACAAGGGGTGATGGAGGTATAAGTGCATGTTTTGGGATTATGGAATGAATGCTCAAAGATAGGAAGGATATGCTTGGGATAATCAAGATCACGATAGGGTTCCATGGATGAGAGCAAGTGAATAAGCTAATGGAAAGGATAATGAATGTCATGATGCATAATGCTCATGAATAGGCTCAACCTTGTTAAGATCAGCAAAAGGAACTTGGATGTTCATGGGCTAGCGGGATGTAAGATATGGTGGATGAGATGACATGGAAGGAACTTGCCCCCAAGTGAAGAGTGCAAGTAGGAATATTTATGCATGATGCCTGTTTGCCAGCTTTTCATCATGGTACTTACCCAGGTGCCACAGGAAGTGGTTTTCACCATAGGACGGATTGATTTTTCTTTACTTTTGCTACCAAGGTGCCTGTTTACCAGGTTTTCACCAAGGCACTTTTTTTTTTTTGTACTTTTGATTTTATGAAGGAACTTTAGCTTCATGCTCTTTGGATAGTGCTCCTTTGAAAGATATGTTATGATAAGCCAAGACCGTTGAAAGTATGCTCAAATATGTTGATAGGGTGATGGTAGGAAAGAATGATATGGAGGATAAGGGAGATGGTAGCCAAGGATTTATGTGATGGATTGGATAAGAGGAATAGAAGGATATGGGATGGATGGGTAGTAGGTAGGTGATGGAAAAGGTGATGATATCAACATTGACACACCCCTTGAAGGGTAGTGGAAAAATGGAGGAAAAGTGAATGGAATAGCTTGAGAATTTGATGGATGAGTGTAAATGGATCTTGGTATGCAAGGACCCAAGATGGATGAAGTATTCAAGGTAATGGATTTTGGGACATAAGGACCCAAAATAGAGTTAGAAGATGGAGGATGTTTAGCTAAAGATGAAGTGGAAGACTTTGGAAGCTTGGATGCCAACTCCAACTTTTCCTTTTTATTCAAGCCTTTTAAGAGAGACTTGGGAATCCACATAACTTTTGATTTTATTTTTGTATCCAAGTCCTTTGGAAGAGACTTGGGAATCCACATGGCTTTAGATTTTCCTTTGTTTTTGGATGATTTAGAACGCAATTCTTCCATGATGGATTTAGGAACCCATATTTTCTTTGATGTTATTCTTTGCTTGGATTTAGAATGCAATTCTTCCATGATAGATTTAGGAACCCATATCTTCTTTGATTTTATTCTTTTCTTAGATTCATAACATAATTATTCCATGATGGATTTAGGAACCCATATTTGTTTTTATATTATTCTTTTCTTAGTGGACCCTTGTGATCTCTTGAGTATTTCCTTTTTCTTTGTAGTCACATGTCGATTAGATGGGACATAGTGATCTTTATATGTAAGTGGATTCTTGTATTTTTGATTTCTTCGTTGCACATCCAAATTGCTTCCAAAAGACTTGGGGATTATGGATGAATGGGATTGATATGACTGTTCATATGGATTGGTTGATAAGGAGATTTAAAGGATGTATGTCTTTGTTGATCTTGATAGGGGATAGGGTAAGTAGATGGACAGATATAATGACCCAATATAGATGGAAGGTTTGATGGTTTCAACTTTGGGATATAGGGACCAAGAATGGACTTGCAGGATAGTGAAGGATGATTCTTACATTTGAATGGATGGATATAAGGTGTGGAAGGGATATCAACATCTTTAGAGGGAGTTGCATGACCAAGGCTCTTCTCTTTTAAATTCACCTTTATATCAATAGGTGCATGAGTAGCATTCATAGGAGAAACTGAAGCTTGAGAGGATCTATTGTTATGTAAGGGATTTAGAGGAATGATGTTTTCTAGAGGTGGATATGGAGGAGCATGACAAAGAGATGATGGGATGCTCTGATCTTGACAAGGATCTTTAGATGGTGTACAAAGAGTACCTTTCTCTTGATTTTCAATAGGCCCATTAGAGATGCCAGAAAGGATATCTTGATCTTTCTTAGGAGATGGATACGATTTAGGAGATGTAAGAGTTTCTTCTAGGAAGAAATGGAAGGGGATGATGAAATCATCATGGGGCTCTTGAGATATGCAACTTTGGTCAACCGTTGGATAAGGATGGGTGGTGTCTTAATCTTGATCATTACTGATATGTGTTTATTCATACTTTGGATTGCCATCTTGACATGGAGCCACTTCTAAGGATGAGGTAAGAGTGTTCATTTGCATGTGAGATTCTTGACAAGCTGATGGACAATCATTTGCAATAGGCATGATAAGTGTTGAAGCACATGGACGCTTTGGGTCTATGTTCTTTGAAGTTTGAGAAGGACTTGCAGTCGTATACTGATTAGCTTGGGTCTCTTTTAGAGATAGTCCCTGAGGGTAGACATAGTCATCATTAGGCTCAGTTCTTGATGGAGATGGTGTGGTTGGTTTTCAAGATTTAGGAGATAGAGGAATGGCGGAAGAAGTAGATGTGATCTATGAACCATTGCTAGATATGGATTCTTGATATTGATCATGCTTGAGATTAGATGAATCATTAGGATTTTCAACTTTGATTGTGCCATCATCTATGAGATCTTGGATTTTATGTTTTAAATCCATGCAAGCTGAAGTTTTATGCTCATTGTGTCGATGATATGCACAATAGTTACTCAAGAATCTTAATCCACGTGATGTGGCTTGAGGTAATGTGATGAGATCATTCTCAAGAAGTTATTCCAATGCTGATTTATAAGATTGTCCCAAAGGAGTAAAGGTTCTCTCTAAAGGATAATTAGGCACTTCTTCACTTGCAATATCTTTCTTTTGTGGATAGAAAAGATTTTCATTTGATTTTGAAGAGAAAGGAAGTATGGATGACTCCTGATCATAGATAAAAGGAAAGTTCAATGAGGACTTGTTGGATGGTGTATCCTTTTCTCCCTTTAATTCCTCGATTTCAGATTTCAACGTTTCAAGTTTTTTTGATAGAGCTGCCATAAGAATCTCTTCTTGCGCATTGTTAGGACCACAAGGTTTATCCCATTTTCTTTTAGACATTGTAAGATTGTCTTTATGTGCTTGCTCAGAAGATTAAAGAGGAGGTATGAGTAATCAGTTGATTGAATAATAGGTGTTGAAGTGATATCTAAAGTGCTGATTAAGTCCAAGACCAAAGGACAAAGGAGATAAAATCCAATTGAGAGAGAGAAGCAATGACTCCGATCTTGAGTCAAGGTTAATGAACCTACTCTCGCAACTAAGGATAAGGATAGCGTAGACAAAGATGATAAGATTAACAAGTCACTTGGACTAGCACAACAAAATCAGATTTCAAATAACAATGAGTCAGATTGTCAACAGATTACAATCAAAGATAGACTAGTGATGATGATGATGAGAACATAGATTTGTGAAAATTTGGACAGAACTTTCACAATAGAAGAGAAATTTAGATAGCAAGTTGATAGATTTTAGAGTTCCTTAAAATGACTTCTAGTTCACACAGGCATAAATAAGTTGATTCGCTTGACCGACACTGTGATGATATCTAAAGTGTTATCCAAGTCCAAGACTAAAGAGACCAAGAGATAAACATCCAACTGAGAAGGAGATAGCAAAATACTCTGATCTTGAGTCAAGGTTAACGAACCTTCTCTCACAACTCAGAACAAGGACAACGCAGAAAAAGATGATAAGATTAACAAAGGACTCAATCAATTGGACAAGTGTAATGAAATTAGATTTCAAGATAGTGATAGGTTGGACTAACAACAGATTGTAGTTACATGTGAACTAGAAGAAGCATTATGACAACGCAAATTTTAGGATAGACTGAATGTAGTAGCATAGACTAATGGAAGAAAAAGTTTCGACAAGTTTTTGAAACAAATTTGACAGAATCTTGACAGAGTTTTGACAAGATCGTTGAAGTTTCAGATGAGACAAGATAGAAAAATATCCGAAGTGTATAGTTTTCTGGATTTTTTGATCGTTGTTGTTGTTGTTTCAGTAAACACTCATGCAAAACACATCATGGAGATTGTTTTTTGTAAAAATAAATAATAGACACACCACAATCCTAGGATAGCCAGGGAAATATCTGTTGAGTTCCCACTTGAACCAAAGTTCAACCACACCTACTCATAGCAGATAACTTAGAATCTTGGAGGCACAGGCTCCTCCTTATAGTGCACTCACTTCTCAGGCAAACCAAGCTTCGAATCCCAAGGGTAATCACTTCCTAAGGGATCATTGTCTCTACTAAGAGCTGTGAAAGTGTGGGATGTCTTAGTTGGTCTCTAAGCTTCCACGCCAATAGATAGAGGGATTTTGGATACTAGAACAAAGTTTGTAGTAAGGACATCCATTCAGGTGGTTGTTATCAAGTCATTTTCCCAATTAAGGGGGCTCTCCCAATCCTTTCAAAGAAAGGTTTTCACCTTAACAATGTAGGGAATTTAATGCACCACTAGGGTACTAGAGGAGATTTTGGTTGCCACAAGGAATTCACACATGTCCACTGTGAGACTAATCACAATGGCATTTTTTTTATACAGGTTTGGAAGGGCTTGGCTTTAGCCTATTACCGATTGGGCAATCCACTCTCACCAGCTCTGTAAAAGCTCTCAGGAGGTAGCCACACTAAAAAATTTGTATGGATTTCTCTTTCACCCAAGGTCTGTGAAGGTGAGGGGAGAGGATACGTCCATGCAATTTATTGGGTTTACAAAACTAAAAAACAATTCAAGCAGAATAAGAAAATGACAATAATGTTTCTGGATTTTTGATCATCCCAAGAGGGAAAGAGCATAGTTTCCTGACATTATTGTCATTCCTAAAACATCAAAAAAATGTTCATTTTAAGAATTCTTGCATGTGGATTCCTATTTTAAGAAATAAAAAACAAGATACAATAACAATCTTTTGCGTTCTCTCGATCAAAGGCAACCTGCAAAACCAATTCGTGAGTAGTTTGTGTTTTATTCTTCTTTTTCAGCGTCCTACAAACCATTGTTATGAAAACCTTACCTATTCCTACACATGAAAACCACTGTTATAAAAATCCATTAAAAAAAAAACACAGCTTGTCAATCCCACATGTTAGAAAATCAGGTTAGTCAAAGATAATATATCATTTGATAATCGAAAAACTCGTTGTCATAAAAGTTAGGTTTTGACCAGTTTGCAGTTAATTAATCATAAATTTTTCAAATCCCAACAAAATTAATTCAAACCAATGGAAAATGAAAGCTAACTCAAATACCTTCCCATAAATATAAATTTTGGATTTGTATCATTTCATATGTGCATGTACCAATAAAAACATCAGTCAAATTTCATAAAAATCAGGTTCTGACCAGTCTGCACTAAAATGACCATAACTTTTGTAAATCCAAACAAAATTTAATTCAAACTAATGGAAAATGAAATATAACTCAAATAAATTTCCATAAATATAAATTTTGGATATGTATCATGTCATATGTGCATGCACCAATAAAAACATCAGTCGGATTTCATAAAAATCAGGTTCTGACTAGTCTACACTAAAATGATCATAACTTTTGCAAATCCCAACAAAATTAATTTAAACAAATTGAAAATGAAAGATAACTCAAATAAATTTTCAGAAATATAAATTTTGGATCTATATCATGTAATATGTGCATGTACCAATAAAAACATCAGTTGGATTTATGGAAAAACAACCCAAAAATTTATCACAAAACTCACAAAAATTAACCTTGTGGTCGTGGGTTCGAGCCCCACGGTGGGCGCCAGAAATGTGCATGATAAAAGTGGCCTTCTCACTTAGCAGTACACTTCAACATGGTCATTATACTTCAGCTGCATACAGGAATGAATATAGATTCATTCATCTTGCATGTCTGAAAGAGTCGACCTATTGCCTTCTAGAAGGTAGGAGTATGAGCTTGCTCTTAGGTCATTGCAAGCTCAGTGACTACACCGAAGACCTAAACAAAGGATTTAAAAAGCTATGTTGAATGTAAAATGCTGATCAATCTAAATGCGAATGTAGATTGTTGTTAATCCAAGCTAGTTAGAATTCAGTTTTAGAACACCGATTGAAATGTGAGATATTCAGTTTTAAACCCAAATTGAAAGTGTGCTCTAAATTAGATTTGTATGCTTGAAGGAAATTAAAAAAAATTAAAGATAAATAAAAAAATGCAAGAAAGATAAATTGCAAAATGCAGCATAATAATGTTAAATAAAAAGTTAGTATCCTTTGTGAAGGAAAAGAGTTTCTCTTTTATAGAAATCTCTCTTGAATCGACGATCGAGATCGAACAAAATGAGTCGCTCAGATTCGATTGAACAAGCACAATCCATGTGCAAGTGATTTGATTGGTCGAGAGAGTTAGTTGACTGAACTGACTGATCAATTTTTTTGGAAACTTCCATATTCAGTTTTCAGTTAACTGAAATGTTTCCAAAATGATAAATAGATGAGAATCAGTTAACTGAGTGGAACTGGATTGTTTGCCAAAATGATAAATCAGTTAACTGGATTTGATGATGTCATATGCATTTTTAATAAATTAATTGATTTTGAATGCACATTTATGTTTTTATAATTCATTTAATTCCTTTTTGATTTAATTGACAATTTTGTAATTTTTATTTAATTAATATATCATAATATCAATTAAATAATTAACATAAAGTTTATTTGCCAATATATTATGATTTTAGGAATTAATTAATTAATCAAGTACGATGATCGATTGTGACCTAGGGTTTAGGTCAGATCAGTTCAAATTTGATGAATTGCCTGTTTGATTTAGGACTTAGAATAATCAAGATTTGGGTTTCTTGATTAATTGTTGAGATTGGGGATCTAGGGTTTAGGTGACCATTTTTAGGTGATTACATTTAAATCAATTACATGTATGTATATACGCACATATATGTACATGTACATGTATGTATATGTGACATACATAAATGACATGACATACATTTAAATCAATTACATGTATGTATATAACATTTAAATCAATTGCATGTATGTATATACACACATATTTGTACATGCACATGTATGTATATGTGACATACATACATGACATGA
>MU224205.1:402250-420437 GCA_018584345.1 Thuja plicata
ATATATATGTATGTACATATATATATATATATATATATACATGTGCCACATACATATATGAATGTATATATATATATATACATGCATATATATATATATACACACATGTGCATATGACATACATACATGTCAATATGACATATGTATGCATCATATATATATATGTAGGTCATATATATACATATATACATATATGTATATATGTATATATACATGTACATATATACATATGTACATGTGTATATATATACATATATATATTATATGTAAATTAATATATATACATGCATATATACACACATACATGATGCATATATACACATATACATGTGCATATATATGTATATATATATATGTGTGTGTGTGTGTGTGCACATATACACACATATACCATGCATATATATACATATATATACACATATATGCATATGTATGCATATATACACATATATACATATATAAATGTATATATATTAACTATATATATTAAAAACAATAAAGAATGCAAATATAAATATAAAATACCTGTTGAAAATGACGTTCAAAATTTCAGAAGCCCCTTACTCTACTTTCAACCCAGCCGAAATAGTGAAAATGACGGGTTAAAAACCACACCAAACTAAAACCCTAAATGAATTTCAATAGAAAGTAAGTAATTAATTTCGATCGAAAGTACTAACTTACTTTCGATCAAAAGTAAGTTAGTACTTTCGATCGAAAGTAACTTAGTACTTTCAATCGAAAGTAACTTACGATCAAAAGTACCACTTTTTGGTACTTTTGATCATAAGTTACTCACTTACGATCGAAAGTATTTGTTTATTCTGATCGAGAGACTTTTAATTTTTCTTCAGTCACACTTTTCGGGGCAAATTCCTTCCTCCAAAAAAGTGTAACCCACTATTGTGGGTTCACCCATATACATCTTCACGTCATATCATATCCATACATATTCTCCCCCCTTGGGAACAATGCCAATGGTGCCAAATACTCTTGATATCTTCTCTACAGTACCTGACTAACCAAAGCACATCACTTCACAGACTTCTCCCCCTAGGGAGTAGCCTCATAACATCAATCCACACAAAAATTATTCAATGAATACATTGGAACTGATGCAACTGCATCTTCTTTTAATTAAGAGAAGATAGGGGAATGAACCCTAACCTATCTCTTAGATACTCAAAATTATCCTTAGGTAATGGTTTAGTAAAAATATTAACAAATTGCTCCTTAGTTGGCACATACTCCAACCTTACTTCCTTTTCATGTACCTGTTCTCTAAGAAAATAATATTTAATAGTTATATGCTTAGGCTTAGAGTGCATCATTGGGTTCTTTGAAATGTTAATAGCACTTGTATTGTCACAATAGATAACCACCGGTCCAGTTACCTTCTCCTGAATTCATTCCAGAATCTTCTTGATCCATACTACCTAAGTACAATTAATTGCAACAACAACATACTCAACTTCAACTGTTGATTGAGATATGCAATTCTACTTCTTACTTGTCCAGGATACAAGCTTCTCTTTGAGAAAGAATGCACCTCCACTTGTGCTCTTCTGATCATAAACATTACCTACCCGATCAACATCAGTAAACACATTCAAAGAAAAATTACATTTATGTCCATACAAGAGACCATGATCTTTAGTCCCCTTAAGATATTTGAAGATTCTATTCACTGCAACCATATGAGATTCCTTAGGATTAAAGAAAATCTAGCCACTAATCGAATTGTTTGTACTATATTTGGTCCACTATATACAACATACTATAACTTACCAATCATGGACCTATAGAGTGTCTCTCATCCACTTCTTTAGAATCATCTTCCTTTGATAGTTTATAGAAAGTTACCATAGGGGTACCAACCAATTTTGAGTCCTCTAGTCCAAAATTCTTTAGTATTTCTCTTACATATTTGGACTGACTTATGTAGATACCATCTTTCATCTGTTGAACTTGCAATCCAATGAAGAATTTGATCTCACCAATCAGAGACATCTCAAATTCTTTCCTCATCTCATCCGCAAATGATCTTCTCAACTCTTCATTGCCACCAAAAATGATATCATCTACAAATATCTCTGCAATTAGCAATTTTTCATCTTTCTCGGTCTTCAAATACACATTATTGTTGTCACTTGTTCTAACAAAACCAATTTGAATCAAATATGAGTGCAAACTCTCATACCATGCTCTTGGTTCTTGTTTCAATCCATACAAAGCTTTTTGTAATCTACATACCATATTCGTACCTTCATAATTAGCAAATCCTTCAGGTTGTTCAATGTATACGTCTTCTTCTAAAATACCATTAATTAAGAAAATCTAACTTAACATCATTTGATATACCTTGAAACCTTTGTAAGCAACATAATCAAGCACTATTCTCACACCTTCAAGTCTGGCCATAGGTAAAAATGTTTCACCATAGTCCATGCCTTCCTCTTTTGCATCTCCTTTGCACACCAATCGTGCCTTGTTTCTCACCACTTCACCAGTCTCATCCATCTTGTTTTTGAAAATTCACTTTATACCAATCAAATTCTTGTCGACCGGTCTAGGCACTAATGTCCAGGTTTTACTTCTCTCAATCTGTTCCAATTCTTCTTCCATAGTTTTCACCCAGTCTTCATCTTTTAATTATTCTTTCACTATTTTGGGCTCAAATTCAGATAACAAACATGTACCTTCTTTTTCCTTTATTCTTGTTAACACACTTGCATTTTTGTCACAAATAATTTGATCAGTTGAGTGATTCAACTTTACATACTTAGGAATACTAGTTCAGTTCTAGGATTTTCTTCAACTATTTATATTTGATCATGTTCATTGACCTGTCTCTCCTTTAGTTCTTCTATAGTGTCTTGATCCACCAATTTCCCATAAACAAACCCATGATAGTCTTCAGATTCCTTCTTGCTGGATTCATCACTTTTCTCAAAAAAAAATCTATTCTTACACTAGAAATTTCTACTATCTTATTTTTTCTTTTGTTTAGACACTTGTAGGCTTTTGTCTTAGAAGAATATCCTAAGGATATCCCATCATCACTTCTTGGATCAAAATTTCTAGAATTTTCATCTCTTTTAATGTAACATCTACTCCCAAAGATTTCAAAATAATTAACACATGGTGTTCTACCATACCACAACTCATAGGGAGTTTTGTTTGTACCTTTCTTTAGTTGAACTTTGTTCAAAGTGTAAGCTGTAGTTCTCACTGCTTCTCTCCAATATATTTGAGCAACACCTATCTGAATCATTAATGTCCTAGTACAATCAATGATTGATCTTTTTCTTCTTTCAGCAATACCATTCTGCTGAGGTGTTCTCGGTGCAGACATCTGTCTTTGAGCTCCCTGTTCTTCACAATAAGTAGTGAACTCATGTGAAGTAAACTCACCTCCTTTTTCAGATCTATGACATTTTAGATTCTTATCGGCCTCCTTCTCAACTCTAGCTTTATATATCTTAAACATGTGAAAAGCTTCATATTTTTCCTTTAAAAAGATAACCCACATCATTATAGAAAAATCATCGACAAATAACATGAAGTATCTATCACCATAGTAACTCCTAGTTCTCATTGGACCAGTACACAAATTGGTATGAACCAGATCTAGTATATTTTTCAGAAGAATAATTTTTTACCGATGAATTTAGAACTAGTTAACTTCCCAAGCTGACATTCTTTTCACATTACATTGTATAGTTTGACTAGGTTGGGCAAAGCTCTCACTAACTTCATCTTACTAAGTTTGATTAGGTTATCAAAATTTACATGAAAGAACCTCCTATGCCACAACCAACAATCTTCAACCTTAGCAAGAAGACAACTCTCAGTAGTAGAATTCAGATGGAACAAGTTAGCTCTAGTTTGTTCACCAGTAGCAATCAGTTCTCCCAATTTCCCAATAATTTTGCATATATCTCCATTGAACTCCAATCTGAAACCTTTTTTATTTAATTGAGAAACACTTAACAAATTGTATCTTAAATCATCAACCCATTAAACATTATCACAAATATATTTATCATTCAAAGAAATGGATCCTTTACCTTTCACTAAACATGGAGGATCATTTCCAAACCTTATCGAGCCTCCATCACATTCCTCCAACTTAATGAAATTTCTTTTATCACCAGTCATGTGATGAGTGCACCCACTCTCAATAATCTAGTTACCATTGTGATTCATGTTAGAAACCAAATCTCTCTCACCTTCTTTTGAGGGATCTTCCTTAACTTCAAACATAATTTATTCTTCATCTCTTCCATTAGATTCCTCATCGGTCACACCTTCCTTAGCTAGGTAGCAAGCTTTCTTGTTCTTATCCTTGAATCTTGTCATATTTTCCTTCCTGTCATTGTCAGGGTATCTAGAGGCAATATGTCCAAATTTTTTACATGTAAAGACCTTCAAAGGAAACTTACCCTTGTATTTACCTTTCCCTCTAGGCAACCTTCTAGCAATTAAGGCTTCCATATCCTCCTAATCTCTTTCTTCAAATAGGATAGATTCATAGTCATTAGACTGACATGCTGAAGAACTCTTAGAAAATATCCTTTCCTTTCCTAAATGGTTCAAGATTCAATGATGAATTGAAAGAATCTTCAATTTTAGGCATGCTATTATCATAATTACTTAACTCAAATGTAGTTAATTTCCCTATTAATGCATCCAATAAAATAGTAAAAGTTCCTAAAGATCTGAGCTCTTAAATAGCTAAAACCCTAATGGAATACTAAGGTAATAAAGTTCTTATCATTTTGATTACCACATCCTCCTTGGGAAGATTACCACCCACACCTCAGATATCAGCCATAACTTCTTCAATCCTCTAACTATATAGCTCAATATTCTCAGAGTCTTGCATTCTCATATCATCATACTTTCCTCTTAAGTTGTCAACCTTTTCCTTCTGCACATGTGGATCTCCACCATAGACAATTTTCAACTTCTCCCACATTTCATAAGCAGTATCGAATTATTTAATATCAACATACTCTACATTTGAAAGAGTAATTGCAATAGCTTCCATGTAGTAGTATGTTGATGCTTAACCTTCAACTAATTTGGAGTTTTTTTTTTTCTATTAACTATCATTTATATTATTATTACCAAGTAAACATCAGAAGTTTTACAACAGAGTTAAAAATACACAAAAATTACACTTCCCCCTACATCAAATGGGAATCATTACTCGAACAGTTCAAAATAATACTAAACTTTTACAATTACATCCATCCTCCTATCCTATCCGGGGAACTAGGTTGTCCATAGTAGTTCATGGTCTTCCCATTTGAGTCTCAGGTCATCATGCAGGATGACATTGTATGGATTGGAGAGGTATGCCTCCCAAGGAAGGGGAGGTCATGAGGTAATGGGTGGAATATAGTTGGAGTTTCTAGCTGCATGAGTATCCTGAGTCTATGCAATGCCTTGTGGTTCATGGTCCAGTGCAGATTCATCATTGCTACTATCGGTCTTCCCCCTCAGTATCTATTCCCCCTGCTCTGGGTCCATTTCTTCTCCCATGTTTGTGTTTCTGCCCTCTGCATCTTCATATCCCTGTACCTGTGACCTTTGACCAGTCTCGATCTCTACTCCCAAACTTGTGGTGTTCCCTTCGGTCAATACTGCTGCTATGCTTGTGTGCACCTTAGATACCTTCCTTTGATCTTTAATTTGCTGGAGCATCTTCCCTAGTGTGACCTCAAAGTCTTGGTCACCTAAAGTCCTAGTGGATTATGTGACTTGTTCCCTGTCCAACACACTCCTAACCTTACTGAGGATGTTTGGAGCTTGTTGTTCCTTGACCTAAAATATTAAAGTAACCTGCGAGGCAATATTGAAGAAGGTGAGTATCCTCAGAGACTTAGTGATAATTCTATTCCTACCATTGAAGATATCATCATTCCTATATTTCCAAATATGCCAAAGAATATAATAAGAAAGAGCGGTCCAGAACATGTTGCAGCTTTTATCCAATCCTACTAATGATCCAGAGAAGACATCTATAATATGGAAATCAGCATAAGGGGTCAAACCAAAAAGGTTCCAAACAACTTTGGCAAAATGAAAGTCAAATAGGATATGTGTCAAGGTTTCGGGTTTAGAGAAATAGGAGCACAAGTTAAGTTCACCAGTGGGTTGTTTGATAGGAAACCTATGCAGAAGACAACACCACATGAAGCAGAGAATTTTGGGTTCAGCAGGGGTGTGCCATAAGGTACCAATATTCTTACTCCATTTGTTGGGGTCAAGGTTCACATTCCATTTCTCATTTAGGTGTTCAAATATGGTATTGGTGTCTGCTAGTAACTTGTATACAGCTTTGGTTTTGGTATTACATAATGGGGTGCCATCACTCCATTTGATGAGGTCAATAATGTCAGAGTTGATTGAGGTGTCTCTAGGGAGCTAATCTGGAGTTAGGGTTCCTGGGGGGACAATATACCTATTTTCCACATGATCCCAATACTGATCACCCAAGCTCTTAAGATAGAGCTTCATCTGACCGCACCATATCTATTAGTTCTCTCTTGTGAATTCAGGACCCTCCTTTCTCATTATCTTTAGATCTTTACCCCAAGTTGTTAAGCTTCACCAAAACAGAGGACCAGAGCTTTGATACAAATTTTTAGACCTAAAATCATATTACTAAGAGGGGGTGAATCGGTAATCTACCAAATAAACTAACGTTAAAATCACTTAACTTTAATCACTATTCACAAGATTAACCTTAACAGCAAAAAATGAAAATCATAAACATCCAAGATGAACCAAAAATTTGAAAAATAGATTTATCTCATGGAAACCCAAATAGGGAACAAACCATGGTGGGGATTAGTACCCACTAAAGCTATGTAATCTTTTGAAGTACGCCCTGTGAGGAGCTTAACCCTATTAGGATTTTACAAAAGCACTGTTATATGCTACCCAGTTAAGGCATTTACCTTAGGCCTATTAGAACCTTTACCCTGTTAATAATAGCCTTGTTAGAGGAATTAAAACACAAGCTAATGTGTCACCTCGTTAGAGGATTTACAATAAATATCTATTAGGATCTACCCTGTTAGGGGATTTCTACTGTTGTAGTTCTGTTAGGGAACAACATCAACAATTATATGCAAAATAACACTACCTTTGCTTGATCAGATCCACTAAAGCACACAATCTCTTTTGATCATACTTAACTCTTCCCTAGCTTGATCGCAACATGGACATTACACCGCACTTTCTCAACACACGATCAACAAATTTTGTATACAACTTCAACCATTATATACTAAACTTGTAAGTCCACCACCTTAATCAAACACTAAAATGAAGTTACAAATAATCCCACTCAAATCCAATGCACAAAACAACAAAATTATATAAAAAAAACATATTTCCAAGGCCGCGTCATCCTACACAATGATTTACATATGAAATTAAGCGAAAGAGTCAAACACATTTTGACCATACACAAACTTCCTCTAGAATCTTCTCCATAAGATAACATCAATCAATGTGATGCCAGATCATCACCTCCAATCATGAATACATTTCACCATATCATAACTCATTCATCATTAATCACCGTTGCATTGATACCGATCACCGATAAAATATCTTCCATCGGTAGCTCAAGAACACAAACACTTAACCTGTTGAATAATTTTGTCTCAACTCACTAATCACTTATCCTTCCCACCAGTCACTCATATTATTTTTTATTGCAACTGTAGCATCTAAACACTGTTGACCACCATATCATGTGACTATGCCATAAGATACATCAGAGATTTGACAAGACATTCAAATAATCTATCACCTGTCTTTAATTTTTCTAGCAGTTCTAACATTATACTTCAACCTACAATTCTCACATAAAATTACTTCAGCAATAGCGGTCATGCATTTGACATCCAGAGACATACCTAAGTCTCCCCTAAAGATATCAACCACTAAAATTCACTAAAACTCATCATTCATCACAAATATGCTAGACAACATACTAAGAACACAAAGTCAATAGTTGGCATCAATGAAAATATAATATCTGATCATCCTATAATCAAATCACTATGTCATCACCAAAACACATTTACCATCACTGCATCAGATATGCCAACACGGTTGTCTATTATCAATAGTAGTTTTGGTCTTATGAAGCACATTTCATCTATAAGAATGTATTTGACATGTTTGAAGTATTGTTGGAGAGTTGTTAACGATTGGCCTTGTAAGGGATGTATTTATTTATTGGAATTTGGAGGCATGTAGGGATTGTTATGTCTTGTATGTTATAAGAAACAACTCTTGTAGGTGCAAGTGCGAGAAATGGTTTTTTATCATTATCTTCTGCCATGTTTATGTTTTTTCTAATATAGTCAATTAAGTATGATTTTCTAGTGCCTATCGTCCCTTGGATAATCATGTGTAGTGGGTCTTTTTGGAATGGGTTCATATGATGTTTAATGATGATGTCTAATGCAAATTTTTGTTTGGAGGCAAGCTGGTAGCTTGTATGTGTTATTTCTGAATGGAAAGCTAAGTCATTTGTTTATAATTTCCCTTTAGATATGAAGTTTGTAGCAGATTCATTTAAGTCTTGGGAAATGTTGTTTGTATTCCATGGGTGATTAAGATCAATATCTTGTCTGTTGAGCATATCAAGCTCATTTACGTTAAATTTTTTGGAGGCACCCATTTGGGATAGTAACTCCCATTTGTATAGGTCTGTGGCATGGTCACTTGGAGATCATCATTGTCACTTTCATCTTTTTCTTCATTTGTTGTGGGTGTCTTTGTAACTATATTAATGTGCCAACGTGAGTAATTGTTTGTTTGTAGTTATTTCCAGTTTGTCACTATGTGTTCTTTTGTAGTGCCAATGTTTGTTACCCTACAATGAAGGTTATATGGACACTTAGAATCTATTTCTCATACATAATTGAAGACACTATTGGTAGAAAGAAACACAATACTTTTTATGTTTTAAGAGAGGTTTTTAAGAGTAACAAAAAAATTAAAGAAAATGATCATGAAGGCACCTAAAACATTTCATTGAAGGATATTTGGATAGACAAATATATAACAAATGGATAGATAGATGAACTTTATATGGTACACTTGATATATTACACTTTACTGAAAACAAATTGATTGAAAATCAAATGATCATAATACAATGTAGATAAATGATTAAAATTTAATTATAAGAAAATTACAAAAAACATTAAAAAAAATTATATTAGATTAAATAACATTAACAAAAAATTATAAGAAAATTACACTAAACTATATATTAGATGGAAAGTCGATTTTACACAAAGAGGAATGGTGAAATTTATGTTGTGTATTCTATTGACCTATTCCAAAGCCAACAAATATGGTAATTTTTTTAGTTGATGTAATTTTGGAGTTTTTTCTAGAGTATGCATTATAAATGTTGATGTCTTTGTATTGAACTACTTCAATTCAATTCAAAGTTTTGTTAAAAAAATGTTAATTGATTTTATAACGGTATTTCACAAGGAATTATTGTGAAACTCTCATTCATTTTAGACTCTCAGTGATAGCCACTGACAGCCTAAAACATGGCATGCACTATTTATTTTTTTAAAAAAATCTTCAGTCATATGTAAAACGAATCAATTCATTATTTTGGGAATAACCATTCTCATTCTTCCAACATAGCAAAAAATTAAAATAAAAAGTTTCGTTTAGTACATAGGTAGACATTTCCCGATTTAGGTACAAGATCATTTTTTCAAAGAATCTGAGTCCCAAAAAAAGGGCAAAGATTATACAAGAATATCTAACTAACAAAGATCAGCAACCATCTACACAATATTTAAATTACAAAGACTCTTCTCTACAAACCCTGTCACTGATCAAATATGAATGAATGAAAGTCTCGCCAAAAAAAAACTGTGAATCTGGAAAATACCAACATAAATGATCACAAAACAACCATCTAATTACACGAGGTATACGGTGGCTCCAAGCAAAGTAGCTCCAAAAATGACAATGTTTTGTACGGTGGTGACAGTAGAGGCAGTAGAAGGAGTGGTGTCATCTGAAGATGGGATTGTAGATAGGACAAAAATAGAACGCGCAGGTGAAGAATTTGTTGTAGGAGCTTCGGCAAAGGGCCCTACAATGATAGAAGAGAGGTTTATTAACATAAAAAGATTAAACCCTAGTTTTAAAAAAATCCCAAACCCTAAAAATATATAAGAAACATAAGATTTACAACTTGGTCATCCAAGAAAATTAGAGAGCATTCAATACAATAAATTGTTAATCCATACCTAGATTCCTTTGTATTTTCTGAAATTTTCTACAAAAAAAAATTAAATCTTTGAGAGAAATATTACAATACGAGCTTTTTGTTCTAGTTTGAATGAAATTTGATGAATAATTTTCTTTTATAAATGAAGGGCCGAAAAAAATCATATGATTAGGAGCTAATAAACAGAGATAGAAGCAATAATTAGAAACTCGGGTAAGGGCAAGAAAAAAAATACAAAAATAGGGAAATAAAAATAAGACAACTAAAACCCCAAAAAATAGTGTTTGATTCCACAATCGGAAAAAAAAAGATAGGAGAAGGGCTGACAACTTCTTGACAATAAAAATAATTTGCAAAAGCAAATCTCCCACACAAAGCCTATCAGATTAATAAATATATTACATATATACATAGTACATCATATCGCTTGTCCCTTAGGGCTCTCTAAGAAATTTAAATCCAGCCCAATGAAGACATTGATAAGAAAAAACCCACTAAGTAGTTGTGAATGAGATGGAAAGACATTTAGGTTCCATCACCGAGAAAAACCCTCCACCCGTGATCACAAATAAACGTGAGACGGGAGGTCTTTCCAACTCTTTCGCAATGACTCTTTCCATTAGAATTCCTCTAGTGGGCTTGCTTTATACTTTTGGTACAGAGATTAAAGCATAATATCCAGCAATTTCATGCATTGTACAGACCCTCATCCCCGATCAGATTAGAAATGTGAGTGGTGTGAAGTGACGTAACACAATGATTTTTACTTACTTTCAATTATTATCGACACTTGTATGAAAAGAAAGTATAATAATTATTTAAATATAAAATAATGGGCATCTAGTTTAGTGGCAAAGTCATATTGTGGGCATGTACATGGTATTGAGTTCAAATTTTTTTCAATAGAAAAAAAAAGATTAAAAAAGTTACTGAATAGTAATATATAAATTAGAAAGTGAAAATTTTATTAATAGTTATTTATGTATATGATTACTATATTATTGGATACTGATTGTGTAAATGTTTTGATTCATTGTTTTAGGTCACATTTTGTGATCGATCATCATGACAAAGAGACATGTTTTCATCTCCTTATACTCTTTTTTGTCTTAATGATCACAGAGTGTGACTTGAAACATTGGCTCAAAAAATTCTACACAATCAGAATCTAGAAGCATAAAGATCAAATCGGTATGGATTGTGGAAATCTGCTAACACTCAATTATTTATGATATATATGAAATCGATTTAAAAATGTAAAAGACTAAATATAAATTAATTTAAAAACTCTAAGTTGTACAAATATTTTTACAATACAATTTTTTTTTACAACATATGAAAATGATCAACTTAAATAATGTGGATACTTAATCATCCTTTTTTTGTCCTCCAAAGTTTCTTGGGTTTTTCATTATAGGATGTTGAACAAATGCTTCAATATAGTCCAAAATAAGCCTATCGATGAACAATACTTATGCAACATATTCAAGAATATGGTCATCCATAATAATAGTAATTCATGTCTCCATGAACTTTGAAGTATGTGTACAATATATCATTATCTTTGTAGAAAAGTGAGGAAAAAAAGATTAAGTTGATAGCTCATTTGTATTATCATAAGCACTTATATTATACCAATATGCCCCTACCAATTCAAGACAGTCATTTCATTCATTTTTAATGGTCTTGTAGTTTCTTTAAAGGGTTAGCTTGAGATGGTAATAACCTTTTAAGGTTCTTGTAAGTTTGTCATAACATGAAATTGCAATCCAGAAGCCAACAATATAAATATATTAGTAATAAAATATGTATTGTTGTTATTAATAACTCTATAACTCTAATAATTTTATTGGGTTCTGGATCTCTTCAAAACATATTTTACATGTAATCAAAAACTTTATAACTTTAAAAAAATAATATTCAGACAATTAAATCAAAATAATTAGATGCTTAATATAAACATAAAATTTTAATAGAAAATGTATAATTTAAAGAAATGGGTAAAATACAAAATTTAATCTAATAAACTATATTATAATATTTGGGGACTATTTATTTTTTCAATATTTTTAATTCTTTTCACATTTCTTTTTAATTGATCATATGATTAAATTTAACTTAGACATAAAAAGTTTTCTAAAATGACAGCAAATACAATAAAATCGAAAATAGCCTATGAAAAATGTAATTAAATCAAAATTGAAAATTGGAAGCAAATTTCATAAAAATAAAAATACAGAATAAGCACTATTTTTTTTAGTAAATTTCATGAAGTTTATATTAAGAAAATTGATAATCTAAATTAATATTTTTATTTTAAAAAAATAGTAGGACATCAAATATTGTAGAGATGAATATAAAATGATTGTATTCGAAAAAAAATGTTAAAATACAATGTTATTAAGGATCATATCCTTATTAACATTAGTAAGGAACATATCCTTATAATAACTTGTAGATCATCAATGATGGCGAGTGACAACGAGCGCAAAGAAGGTGATCGAGATGGAAAGGCCAAGGTTTGTTAGCGGGTCTACCTTTTGAGGACTCTGGAGTGGTTAAATCATCTGAATGCATGCCTTATCACCCTCAATGGATTTTCTTGGAGGACAGTGGTGTGATTTGGGTTTAAAATCTGACTATTTTAGGGGCTTTTCTCCTCAAGATGTCTGATTTGATTTGTAGCCTCAATGGGTATTCTTTCTTGGTCATTGGAAAGATGTTGCTTACTCTGGTATAGACATGAAAAGTTGGTTCTTACAGCCATGGTTGAGGCTACAAGGGCTTCTCAAAGTTTAAGGCTCTCCAACCCTAGGGGCTCTCCTAGTTTGAATCGTGCTTGGAAGCAACCTAACAAGGAGTGATGAGGTTCTGGTAAAAAGTTTCACCAAAGGTCATTTTCTAACATTGATGGGGCTTGGGCTAGGCAAGATACCTGCTATCTAGATATCATGATAAATATTGGTTTCATTATGGCATGCAAAAGGGAAAATCCACATAATCATGGGCTAATTTTGGCATGGTTATGGCTACAAAGTGCGTCAATGATGGCACAAACAGCGTTAATGATGGCCGTAACAAATAAAACAAAAAAGGGATTCATTCGAATGACACGAGAAATGATGATTTCATGAGGGAAAATCCTCCCCATAATGATGAGGGTTCTGCTCCAACCGCAGAGACATCACCTCAAACTGTAAGTGCTTAGGCTAATCATAACTTGAAAAAGGTATGGGTCAAAATCCCGCATATTACTATTATTGATTCTCCTAATCTATGGCAGGGGTATGATTTATCTGCTAAGAGTATTATCATTTAAATTTAGGGTCAATCTATTGCTCTATCATAATTACAGAAAATATTGTATCCAGAATTTTATGGGATACTATATTTTTCAGGTTCTATCTTCTGATACTTTTTTTATAGTTATTTATTTTGAACATGCAAAATACTATATGATTTATCAAAACCTTTTTGAACCTAAAAGAAAATGCCCTTCTTATGTAAGATTAGACACCATTTTACCAAGTAGGGCAACCCATTTTTTATTTCGAGCCAATTTGGTTTAACCTCCCTGGATTACAATATGAATTTAATGATTTTCATACTCTAAAAGAAATTGGGAGCTCATTTGGACAGTTTGTTAGAACTAACCGTTGCATTTCTGATAATATTGGGATTACAAAAATTTGTGTTTTACTTGCTCCATCCTCTGTTGCACCATCCACTTGCAAGTTTGACTCACCTTTTGGTTCATGGAGACAATCCATTGATAAGGACCCATCAAGTTTACATAAGGTTGTTATTTCAATTAATGGTGATCTATTCAAAAAACATTATAAATCAACATTCCCTACTTTCTATCCTCCTGAGTAGGCCTCTCATCCTTCATCCCCCGTGACCCTACAAGACTTGCCTACTTTGTCTCCTCCTAAGCAGAAGACAACCTCTCATCATTCATCCCCTGTGACCCTACAAGACTCTTCTTCCCCACATACCTCCTCTTTCTGATCTGGTGTCCTCTCAATCCCTCCTCAACCCTCTATTTTTGAGGTTTCCCCTCGGATCTCTCTCTCTAGGATTCTATCTTTTGTTTCCCTCCCCCATCCACATCACTTATCCCTACATCACTATCATCCCCTTAGCTTCACAGTAACACTCAACAACCTTCATCTCCTTCCACCTCCATTGTTGTTCCAATTACCATTGATCCCCTCTTACCACATCTTACTGACAACTTACAATCATAACAAAAATTGGTAGGCTCTCTAGACAATCTGTTTATAATTAAGCCATACATACAAGCGGTTTCAAAAGTAGAGGATATTTCCATGGAGGCTAATGTTTTTCTAGATGACTAGATTGTTGATTCTATTATTGGTTGTTTTGATACTTCTTTGTCCTGGTTAAGATGTAAGGGTGAGATCCCAAAACTAAAAATTCCTTATGAAATGATTTCTCTAGATGTGGACACATCCTTACTAGGGGTCCCCGTTACTTTTTCACCCTCTCTGGATGGTATTATTAAAAATAAGTATCATCAATCTTCTCCATGCCCTATCTTTCAATCTCCTTCTTCAAAACTATGCCCTGCTTCATCCACTAAATAGAGGGGGAGACCTTCAAATGAATCTAAGTTAAGAGATGAGATTAATGTGGGGATTCAAGCAACAATACCCTCTTCTTTAACTATCCATAAGAAAGGCAAGAAGAAAGTATCAGTCAGCCCCCCAACAACGTGGGCTGCCAAGGCCAAAAGAAGTCTCCAACCTGAGTATACTGGAGGATTGAATTCTACAGATGCTCATGAAAGGAGGGGAGATGAGACTTCCCCTCTAGAGCCATAAGAAAAATTTCTTGGAATGTTAAGGGCTTAAACGCCCCTAAAAAGTAGCGGCTCATCAAGAGCCAAATGTTTAATTCTAATTTTGATATTTCTCTTCTTCAAGAAACTAAATTATCTGATGTTCCTGCCACAAAATAGTTTACATCTTGGAAAATGGGTAACTTTTGAGCCTCCCCCTCTGATGGTGCATCGACGGTTCTTGTAGTTTTATGGGATCCAAATAAGGTATCTGTGGAATAAATCACATTGGGAAAATATTAGATGCTCTCTTTAGTTGATATTTTCTCCACTAAACTATCTTTTTGTTTATTCAACATTTATATTCTACTTCTATTATAGACAAAAACAAGCTCTGGACCCTTCTTGGTGATTTGTTAAAGGCACTTCAAGGGGATTGGTCATCTTGGGGGGTGACTTAAATGTTTTCTTAAATAATGATGAGAAGTGTGGAGGGATTCTCCCCTCTCCTAAGGTGATGCTAGACTTCAATCAATTCATTCAAGACAATAATCTTACAGATGTCTCTCACAAGGTGGGAAAGTTCACCTGGACAAACCACCGAGTTGATTTTTGCAATATTGCAGAGCGTTTGGATCAGTTTATTATTTTTGATTTATGGTTTCAGTCTGAAATAGATTATCATTCTCTCATTTTACATGTCTCTGATTCAAACCACTTTTCGATTTTGCTTCAATTGTCAGATTCATCTTCCTACTAGAAAGGAACATTTAAGATTGAACCAATGTGGTTCCAAGACCAAAGTTTTATTCCATTGTTGAAATATTGGTGGCAAAATTTTTCTTACATGGAGGGAACTTGGATATACAGGCTGGTTCAAAAATTACAACTACTCAAAGTTAAGATTAAAGATTGGAACTTCAATACCTTTAAGAATATCTCCCATGAGAAAACTAGATTAAAATCATAATTATCTATGATTAATTATTTTACTATTCAAAATGGGATGGATGCTCGGTCCTTTGTTCTGGAAAAGGGGCTTAGAAGTTCCTTAGAGGAATTGATTCTTAGAGAAGAGATTTACTGGAAACAAAAATATCGGGAAACTTGGCTTGCATATGGGGATAGGAACACAAAGTTTTTTCATGCCTCAACTAAGTTAAGACATCTTAGAAACAAAATTATTCAAATTGAATCTTCAAATAGACAACTAGAAGATGAGAGTGATGTAGTTGTTGAAGTTGTTTCTTTTCTCTCAAATCTATTAACTAAGCAGCAGGTTCATCGCTCTCATACCCTGTTAGATACCATCCCCAATTGTGTTTCTGAGGTAGAAAATACTATGCTTATGCCTCCCTTCACATTAAATGAGGTTAGAGATATTGTTTTCTACATGGCTGCAGATAAAGCCTCGGGACCATATGGGTACATAATGCTCTTATTCCAAAAGTGTTGGGACTTTATGGGAAAGTATTTATTACTTGTGTTAGAAGAGAATAGAATTCATAAGACTATGCTAAAAGAGATTAATCATACTTGGATTTCTCTTATCCCGAAGAAAGATAACCCTAAAAATTTTGCAAATCTTTTCCCTATCTCGCTTTGTGATTCTCTATATAAAATTTGTACCAAAGCTATTACTATTCGGTTAGCCAAAATTCTTCCTAAAATTATATCAGAAGATCAAGGGGGGATTTTTCCCCGGAAGAGAAACTCTAGAGGGTGCCATTTTGGCTCATAAAATTTCACACTCCATTTGGTTACATAACAAATCTTCTATGGTACTTAAACTAGATATGATTAAAGCATATGATCGGTTGATTGGGACTTTCTTCTAATGGCTCTCACTAAATTTGGTTTCCACATAAATTGGGTAAAATGGATTCAATCTTGCATATCTACTCCTTTCTCGGTTATCATCAATGGATCCCCTAGAGGATTTTTCTCATCCTCTAGAGGAATTAGACAAGGGGACCCACATTCCCTCTTCTTATTTATTTTAATGGCAGAGGGACTGAGTAGATAAATATGTCATGATAGATAGGTGGGAACTTGGAAAGGCATCTCCCTTAATGATGGAAATGAACCCTATATGCATAATCATTTTGTGGATGGCACTCTTTTATTCGATGAAGCCACCATTATGGAAGCTAGAGTTATCAAACAAGTCATTGATGAGTACTCCATGGACTCTATACAGTTAATCAACCCAGCTAAATCAAAAAGTTTCTTCTTGAATGTACTCCATTAGTTCAGTAATGTATTCTCAATTTTTGGGGCTTCTCTTTGGGGGAGTTTCCTTGTTGATATCCTCGAGTTCCTTTTTTATCTGGCTCAGAAAACCATATTTTTTGGGATAAGATTATTTCTCCAATTCCCAAACGGATTCTCTCATGGAAGCATAAATGGCTAACCCTATATGAAAAGATACTCATGATAAAATTAGTCTTGAATGCCATTTGTAAGGAAACTCAGGTGCAAAAATAGCTTCCTACACTAATCTCTATAGGAAAGTATTGTGCAAATTCTTTTAAATCCTTACAATTTCAGATTTGTTAACTACTTTAACAATGATATTGCAGCCACATACCATGCATACAGAAAATAGAGAATGACATAGTGATTTACCCTGGAGAAAACCTTTCGGTAAAAAACCCCAGCACTCCAAAACCTGCACAATGTATTATCTTCAACACAACGGTTACAACACACTTGCAATGCAAGTTCTTTCAAGATACAATCAACACACACAGACTAATCTAGTAGCACCAGATTATATGAACAATACACTCTTTTTGTATATCTATCTACAACCCTAAAAATTCTTATATCATGCACTTTCCTTTTCAGGGCAACTTCCAAGGATAGCCGTATTAGGGTTTTACCATTCTCCAAGAAAATAGGAACAATGGAGGAAGAGTGTAAAGTACTCAACTTTATCAGTTTCCACATGTCCTGCATGTCTTCACCTGTCATTGAAATCTCCTAGAAATAGCTCTTACGTGTCATAGGAATCTGTCATAACCATTTTAGCCATGATCTCCTTACACACAATTCAAGATGCCAACACATCAAGTGGAGTG
>MU224205.1:437060-478443 GCA_018584345.1 Thuja plicata
ATAATGGCTTCATGAGGAAGAGAGTAATCAACATCCAAATCCAAAGGTTCATCCCAAAAAGTAGAATCATCCATAATGGCTTCATGAGGAAGAGAGTAATCAACATCCAAATCCAAAGGTTCATCCCAAAGAGGAGGATTATCCTCCCTATCAATAAAGCACATTATAGGAGCGCCTAAAGCTTGATCCCTAAAGGGGGAAGAATTATATTCTAAAGTAGGTTCATAGAAAAGACATATATTAGGAGAAGAATTAACATCTACCCCTAACTCATTTCTATGGTAAAGGTCAATTGAAGAGATTGTAGAGGAGGATAAAATAGGAATAGGATCAATGGAGATCTCATTCAAACCAATTTCATCGTCACTTCCATGTACCTCATTAGGGGATCTATCCTCTTTAGCAACAAAAGCCTCATCAAAGTATTCAAAAAAAAAATCATACATGTTGAACACAATGAAAAATGTAAATGTTTTTGTATTTTTTAAAGAAATTTTGTGATTTTTATGAATTTTGAAATATAAATGCAAGAGCATAAAAGAAACCCTACTTTTAAATGCATGCAATTCTAACACCAAAAAGAAAGAGTTGTCTATTGTGGGTTCACCAAAATGTAAGATAGAAAATGATGTTAATAGAATAAGAATGTTTTGATACTCAAATCACTTATCACCTTACATTTAATGTTTAGAGTGGAGGGATAAATAACACATTCCCCTTTATTCTCAAATGCACAAAGGAAGGATCCAAATTGATCAACCCAAAAAAGGATCAATGCATAAATGAATCAATCTATTGGAAATAAGAATAAAGGAGATCCTAGGTTTCCCTCTTAAAATGTGTGTGAATGAATGTAAATGCGTGATAGATTTAGAATGATTAAGGATTTTAATTGAAATGAATGATAGAAAAGTACTAACCTTGAAATATTACAGATCAAAGAATGCTATTTTCTGAGGTTTGTATTCAGTTTCTAGAGAAACTGAAGTATGATCCGGAACCAGAACGCAGAGACAAACAAAACCCAAAAATATTTTTCTATTCTGATGTTGTCTTATAAAAAAGGTCGACCTTGACCCATAAATGTCAACCCTGACCCAATAAAGTTGACCTTGACCTGCACAGGTCCGATAGAGAATCTGTTCATGGAGCCCGACAGAAAGCCAAAAAGGGTATCCAAATCTGGTCTCAAATCTACAGTCCCAAACTTGTACTTGCAAGAAAAAGAGAATTGTTTGTTGGGGGGGAGGGGTTTGCCTTATTCAAACCCCAATTTAGGAATTAAACTTGAAATCAATAATTGAAATAAGAATGCTAGCAAGTAGTAGAATTGAATCTAACAATGAAGCTATGATATTGAAATAGATATGCAATTGTAATCCAAATGTAGACAAATATGTAAATATGAAAGCTTGGACTCAATAGAAACCATAAACCTCCATGATTGTATGCTTGGAATCCACCTTTAAGAAGCAATGAAAGAGTTCTGAGGATGCACAAAGGATCTTGAAGGAAGATCACACCATCATGATGGCTAGATCTAGGGTTTGAATGATGAATCTTGAATTCTTGAGTCAAATCCCTTCAAAGGCTTGAAAGCTTGAATCCTTGATCTTCAATGGAGAACTTGAATGCTTGAGAGGAAGACTTGAACACCTTGAAAGCTTGGAAAAATGTAGAACAGTGGATGCTTGAACTTTTTGCTTGATCACCTTTTCTTACTTTGTTGATAGTTAGAGAAAATGAGAGGAGAAGGCTTCCTTTTATATGAGATTAGGGCACAAAGCTTTTAAGGAGGCCAACATAGGAGAATTAAATTCCCATTAAAGCCTTTACCCCTACGAGAGGACCTAAGTTAAATATAATTTAGGAATCACCGCTTCGGAACCCGAAATAGCCGACCCGGAAGCGGGAAATAACTTTTTGCAAAGACCAACATTCGGAAACTGTGGGACCCTAAGATTTTAACCTTGGGTCAAGGTCAAGGTCGACCTTGACCTAGGTCAGGGTTGAGGTCAACCTTGACCTAGGTCAGGGTCAAGGTCAACCTTGACCTAGGTCAGGGTTGAGGTCAACCTTGACCTAGATCAGGGTCGAGGTCGACATAGACCCAAAAGGTCGACCCTGACCCTGACGTCAAAGACCTCAGATCTACAGTCCAGGATGCCAAAAACTGGATGAAAAGAAGTGGAAAGAGAGGAAGAATAGGAGGAAAGCCAGGTCAAAGTTAGGAACCCATTCAAGGTGCTTGATATGACCCCAAACCACCTACTTGGAAGGCTAAACCAGTCTATCATGGAAGTGCTTCCATTTTCCAACTATACAATTAATAACATGTGTATTGTTAGCCTATTGTGTTAACATGTGTTAGTAATTTTCAAACAAACACAATAGGCTAACATACATGTTGTTAACATATATTGTTAACAACATATTGTGTTAACAAAGGTGCAAATATTCTACCCCATAGACATAGCCTGTAGTTTGGTCATTTTTTAATCCCTTAAATTTTATAGTTTAGTGATTATTTTAAATTCTTTAAACGGCTTGATTAATGATTGTGATCTTTTAAAAAAAATATTCTTTGGTTGGACAAGATTTCATGTATAAATCATGACATGCATGATGTCAAATCTGGATCTCTAATTGTTTTCCGTCTACTTTAACCTTCTCCAATACCTTGTTTGGATTCACATAACTTAACAAGGTCACCTTATGCATTTTTTAAGATCTAAAAGCTTCACATAAGAACACAATGATTTTAACACCTTCCTTTATGTTTCTTATATTGGCATGCACCGTGTTTTGGAAGCATCTACTTGCGTCAACTTGGAATTCTTTTGGAGAGATTTGAGACTAGTAATTTAGTTTTGGGGAAATTGTTTCATTATAGAGACCAATATCAATCTTTTCTTCAGCATTTCAAAATACACTAAGATCTAAACTCACTCAAACAGATTTATGAGGTTGATATATCTATTACCACACCTAATCTATTGATTGAGGGGTTTTGAAAACTATTGTCGTAATAAAATTTATAAAAATTCTTTTATTTTCTTATCTATGCTTTTAGGATGGCTGCTAGTATTGCATCTTGTTAAATATCTATCATTTTTGGATAAAGTTGTTATTTCTAGTTTTTAAGCTAACTGAGGAATATCTCTGTTTTTTAGTTTTATTCATAATTTTCCTCCCCTTTTTCCTTTGAAGAAGATTATATCTATTGTAAATTTATTCATTTGTAATTAATGAAACATTCATTCATCTCATCCTTGTTCTAATTTTTTTTTGTATAAACCTACAAGTTATGTTCTTTCTTTTCTATCTAGATCCAGTGTGATTGTAGGTTATGCTAAAATTTTACACGGTATCAAAGCACACGATTGTCTGGAAGGAGAATAAAATTTATTTTGCAGTAATTGAAGAAATTTAGAGCATCTAAAGAATAGAATTTCTAGCATCATCACATATGATGCCATATAACTATTCCAAATGGAAGCCAAAGATTCTGCTTTAGCTCAGAAGTAGATGCTTGTATCGAATAGTAATGGCAATAGAGGTTAAACTAAATTTTGTATTTGAAAAATTCAAATACTTCAACCGCATGGATGAGGTCTTCAGTCTTTGCACTTATTCATGTCTCAAAAATTATTGTTCCATGTTAAAGCATGCATGACTCCAAACCAGGTTTGAACTACGTTGGAAACTCTTTTGGGGAAGCAAAATGAGATGTAAAGTCACATATTGGAAAATGAGCTCAACTCATTAAATCCAAGTAGTTTTTAAAATATTCAATACTTCTTCACAAAGTTCAAGGCCTTGTTACTTTAGCTAAAAGGATGTGGAATAAAAAAATCCACACAAGAAAATAAATTAATTCTTGCTATTTTGTCAAAATAGGGTCTAAAATATGTTGTATTTGGCTCTATTTTTCACGCATTCAAACTTCCAACAAGAGAAAGTTGTAAGATGCCCACACTATACACTTTCATTAATTTAATAATACATGATTAGGATAATTTCATAAAGATGGGTACTTAAAAAAAATTCAAAGCTCCTGCACTTGTTGTGCATGCAACTGAGAAGAATAACTCAAAATTTAATCAACAATCCAAAGGAAAAGGGAAGAAGGAACCAAACCCTAGAAAGGTATCCAACCCAAACCTCCAAATGAATCTATCATCTCAAAAGAAAAGAAGCACAAAAAGATAAAATCAAAGTGCAACTAGTACAACCATGGTTACCATATGGAATCATCATGCATGAAGAAGACCATTTATCTCATGGTCCAAACACTTCAACAAAATAGTCTTGGTAAATATAAATTCCATAAAATACCAGGAAGGAAGAAAAAGAACTTGAATCAAGAGGTCATGCTTATGCTTTAATTGTTATTAATTCTTCTTTAGATGCATGGATCATAGGCTTTGAAGCTTCACACCGCATGGAGTCCACAAAATATGCTCTTTCCACTTTAAAAATGTATGAAGGTCCTCCTATTCTCATGGTAGATAACTCTCCAATAGAGACAACTAGACAAGGGAGGGTAGAGCTTAGAATTGGTAGTTTTAAGAATATCTTGTACATTTTGAAGCTTTTAGTCAATCTTCTCTCTGTATATCAAATGATAGATACATGCATTGAAAGGAGAGTTGAATTCACCCTAGATTTGGTAAGCATATTTGGCATGCAAGAAAACTCCAAAATTATTGTTGCTAAGGAAAATATTTAGTCTCATCCTTACATTTTTTTATGTTGTTGCTAAATTAGAACATACTTTAATACTAACACATACAAATGATTAAAGTTGAATTTGGTATGAAAGATATGGACAATTAAATTTTAGATACATGCAAAAACATAGCAAATAGGGGATGGTAAAAGGCTTGCCTACCATAGAATTTTATAATGGAGTTTGTGCTCTTGGAAAACATCCTCAAGAAAAGTTTCAAAAAGGGAATGCATAGAGAGCTTCTTCTCCTTTAGAGCTTGTTTACAATGATCTCATGGGTCCATTTCTAAAACCTTCCATGAGTATATCCCAATATGTGCTTACATTCATTGATGATTGTACGTGATGCACATGGGTGTATTTTCTCAAATTCAAGTATGAAGTATTTGAGAATATCAAGATTTATAAAGTCTGTGTAGAGAAGCAATCTCATAAAATGATCAATATCCTTCGCATAGACAATGGGGGAGTATGTCAATACTAATGTCCAACATCTTTGTGATGAAGCGGGAATACAATTGCATAACACAGTTCCTTATACTCTGTAGAAGAATGGTGTAACTAAGAGGAAGAATTGATCCATGAAGGAGATGGTCAGTTGCATATTGCATGCAAGATATCTATTGCCCCAATTTTGGTCTGTATACCCTTAGAGAAAAGTGGATTTTTAATGTGTAGTAGTGGTCTTGAAAGTTCCATGTGAATCCTGAGTCTAAGTCTAGCTTTCCCTTTAGGCTAGGAAACCTTTATCAAATTTCCCAAATTTGACATCTCTTTTGTGAGCCAGAGGGAATACGTATCTAAGGTCATGTTTTCATTGGGTAGGTTAAGTTCCCGATTCGGTAAAGGTCACGGTTTGAAGAATTCTAACATTAGTCTTATATGCAGTTGAAGTATTTAGCCATAACTCTTCATTTTGCAGCATTGGTAGAAAATTGGGTTTGGGCCTCTCCACCGGTGGAAAAGCATCAGCAGGGTGCATTTTCCGCAGATGACTACTATGTGATGTCTCAGCAGGAAGTGCAGTTCTAAAATGGATCACTTAGGCTTAGAAGGACTGTTGTGTCAGAAATACACCTCTATAGGCCGAGAGGAATGATTAAATAGAAAGGAATCTAAGAGATAAATTTGCTGGCGAAAAAGTGGAAAATGGCTTCTCCACTACTCCAATAGGCGGGTTTCGACCCACAGAGTACGTTTTCCACCAAGACATCAAAATGAAGGGATTTTGAGGAAGAATCTATCTCATAAAGAATTCAAGACATAAAGAAGGCTGATGAGATCAACTGATATCATTTCGGGGCCACGACAAGCCAAATTCCTCCTCTGACAGATTTTCGAACAAAGAACACTCCCAAAGCATTTTTCCGCCCAAAGGAGAAGTGGAAAAGTAATTTTCTGCTACCTCAGGAAAGTTACCATTATGGTTACTAAAGTGAAAAGAAACTTTCTCAACGGCCTATAAGAGAAAATTAATTAATCCAAATAAAGTTGGTTTACTTCATAACAGAATTTTTCATTAATGTCTAGGTCTTTTCATTTGTGTGGCGCAGGAAGTCGGTCGTTAAATGTTTAGAATTCAAAAGTTATAGAATTAGTTGAATGTTGCGAACAGAAGCAACCATTTTTTTTCCAAATCTTTTTAATTTGAAGCCTATGATACTAATCATTCTTTACCCCCGCATTTCTAAGAGATATTCTTAATTCTTGAGTCAAATCATTCGAAGTATGGCTTCCAGATTTATGGGATTCGACAGAATGAGAGGCATCACCTCTGACTGGTATAAGGTCTCAGATACATCTATGAAGTTATTTGATATGCAGAACTTCCACAATAGGCTAAAAGTGGAACAGATGCATCCCATCACTCAGAAGATAAAGGAGAGAAGATTAGTCAAAGCCACTGGTTTTCTTGTAGCCATTCAAGCTCCCGAACTGATCCGGGAATGCATAGCTTGATACAAATATATACCAAGAAAATCCTCTTTCTCGATGATACATTGTTACTCTCTATTGATAGAGACTTAGTTGAATACTCACTTTGCATCCTAGAGAAAGCTAAGTATTTAGAAATGACATACAGTGGGGCAGTGACTGAATATTTAGCAAAGAAGTCAGTTTGGAAGAAAGAGATAATGAAGACATGGTTTTAGGAACCTAGAAGCGCCAAAGGGAAGCTACCAAAGACACTATATGAAACTAATCTAAAGCTGGAAATCATAGACATCTTGGTGCTAATCCATAGGATCAGAGGTGAGAGAGAGGCACTCAATTTCATTGACCATCATTTCTTCCTGGTTCAGGTAATCTGTTCCCAACATCATTTCATTGATTGGGCCCTTATGGTAAGTGAGAACCTCTTGGAGGCCCTAGATAGAGCTAAGCACCAAAATGAATTTTACATGTCTTTAGTCCTTTTATATATTCTAGCTACAATCCAAATTTGGCTAGGACTTCCCAAGTTAGAGGAATTTCCTGATGATGTTAAGAGTTACGAATTTTTCCCCTCTTTGCAATTGCACAATAGTTATGCTGAGTATCTTCAGGTTAATGATGTGTTTACAATGAGATTGTGCAAGGAGCTGCAAGGCTATCTAGAAAGGAGATTCTCTCATGAATCCATGGCTTTTATCAGCCAGTTTAGATATTATTTCATTCAATTTGGGGGTTTCTCATACATTTGTCTTGCAGGATTCAACGACTTCCCTTTAAAGCTGCCCAGATATCCTACGGATATGATCATGCTGGTGGAGGTGATGAGACAAGTGATTCAAGTGAATTTGATCTATGCTGATGCCAGGAATAAAGGCTACAACTTCCCCATGACAATCAGATCCTACAGTTGTGCATCCTGGTCTGAGGCAAAGAATGTTCTAAAGATATTCTCAAAGAGTTTTTCATTAGAAACCTATGATGTTCTGAGGCCACAATATGATCCAGTGAATTATGCTCATGATTACCTGCAAATGAGCCAAGCTATCCATCATGTAGATGATATTGAAGACTACTGGGCCAATTATAGAGATGACTTGGAGAGCAAAGATAGATTTTATGACACGTTAACCATTGAACAAATCAAAAATTTCAAGGTCAATCTCGTAGTTGAGGGGCTAGTAGATGATGGCCAGCACATGTATGATAATACATATCTCAAAAAGATCAAACCCCTCTCCATCAGTTCTGAGCCCATGCTAGGTCAAGCCATTGGTGACTTGCAGACTCTAATGAATGGCATTTACAAGAGGACATAGCAGTGGGTCGAATGGATGACAGGAAGAAGGAAGAGGTTGGAAAGGAAGCCTCCTACTCAAAGGACCTTGGAAAAGGATGCTTCGAACACTATAATGAATTCTTTGGTGATACTCCCAACTATGAAAAAATGTTCATCTCAGCTAGCAGGGGGGAGGTGATGAACCTCTTGAAAAAGAAGTTCAACCAAAGAAGACTTGTGGAGAAGGTCCACTTCCAGATATTGGATCAACAGAGGAACCCACCAAAGATGCGGAACCAAAGCAGTCAGTTAAAGATATTGCTAAAGATGCCCAAGTTGGCACTTCAACCCAAGACTCTACAAGGCGAGGGTCCCCTGTCATAGAAGAAGTGGGTGAAGATACTCCCTCAACCACAAAATAAGAAGAAGAGGTCAGGAAAAAGAAGAAGGTTTCCTCAGTCGCCAAATTGTTGTCCTCTTCTCCTACCTCGGTAAACCCATTCTCTTCAAGACCAAAGTCTACTCCTCCAGTCATTAGGAAACTATTTATAGAGGAGTTGGTCTCTGCCACTAAGGTCACCAACACCAAATCATGGATAGAGAACACTCTAGAGAGCAAAAGAAAGAGAGTAGAAGAAGGAGCTCCCAACAAAGATATTTTAGCTCGAGCCTTGCAACCGAGCACCATTACAGCAAAGGCTAAGAAAATGAAGACACTATCCACATTGGGTAGAGACCCAGAGACTGGGCATTTCACTATGGAGGTAGAAAAACCCATGAAGGAGGGCTGGTTTGAAGATTTAACCACTTCGGATTTTGAGCTACACTCATTTGGCATGGGTTTAGCCTGACATGATACCAAAGTGGATTAGTGGAAATCCAATAATATAGTAATTGAAGAAGAGTTGGAAGACCTTAAAATGGAAAAGGTATGGCTTAAGGCTGAAGTTAGTGAACTAACTAATTTCATCCGGCAGTTGGTCACTCCAGTTGCTAGTATTCCCAGTACTCAGACTACATTTGATCCCAATATCATGGAGAATCAATCCATAATAGCCAAATTTCAAGAGGATAGGCACTTTGCACAGACCGGCAAGGGATGGGCTGAGAGACTCAAATATGAGGGATTGGTAGTTTTTGAGCAACTAGGTAATGCTCTCTTAAGACTAGAGATAGAAAGGAGCAACATTGAGAAGAATCTGCAGACTCTCGCATCTGAGAGAGTGAAGTGTCAGGAGTGCATAATCATGCTCCATGTGGTAGTAAAGATGAAGACCAAAGAGGCATTGAAAGCCAAGATTCTGCAAAAAGGAGATGAACCTCTAATCGAGTGGCTTCAAAGCCTAGAGTTCAAGATCAAGATGATCATTCAAGCTGAGACGGTGTTGCAGCAAGTAGATGTTAAGATCAAGGAAGAATAGAACAAAGACTTTAAGATTCTTCAAGGTCTACACACGGATTCTCAGACAAGTGGACAAGGAAAATAAATGATAGGGTTGGCCAATATGTAGAAATCATTTTCTGATTATGTGCATAAGCTTTCAAAGCAGTCTTCCACTCATTTGGACAAAGTGCCAGAACTCTAGTAGTTGAGTGGGTATATTTATAAAGCCATGGAAGAATTGAAATATTAGACAGATTCAATTAAAAGCCTGGCCAAGGAGCACTCCAGGTGGCTCATCCGATACACCAATGTCCATGTCAACAGGCATGAAGAGCTCATCAGAGTTATTAAAGCTGTCACCGCCTATTGGGCTAAATTAGGCAAAGGGAATGAAATCGAAGCTTGAATGGTTTCTCCCTTCATACCAAATTTTAATGATATTGTAATGGATAAACCTTTATTTATCATTCCTGCTTAAAATAAGTTGAACCATTTTGGTTACTCTTTTTGTAACGGTCAAGACTCAAAACTCTATATGTACTATACTGAAAGTTAATACAAAGGTTGGCTAAATTTTGGTGTAAGATAGCATTTTGCTAAGTCAAACTTGTATGCCTGAATACCATTGTTTTATCTATTCCACTGCATTGCATTCATCTTTCTATTGAATTCAGATGTTTCTTTGAAGTTAGATTTACAATCTATGTTCGAACCAAAGCTCTATATTATGATTTGATACAATTAGCTAAGGGAAAAATCTGTTGTTATCTTAAGTTTGGGAAATGTTCTTGTGATATAGATCAGTTCATTTTTTTTTATCTTTATTCTTGCATCTCCATCTTCAGTAGTATGTTCATGCATTATCAATTTTGGGGGTTAAACTGATTGATGAAATCTTCGAATCAGCTAGATTTAGAGTTGAATTTATCCTACCTGAGCTATTTCCTATCTAGGTTTATCTTGGTTTACCTCTTCTATTCTCGGGTCAAGAACATACCCATGTTAGATTAGGAAAGATCAAGATTCACTCAAAATAATTCATATAAGGGAGCTGTACCTTTAAATTCAGAGGGAAATTAGTTTTTCAATAACAATTTTCCAACTGTTGTATTCAATTGTTCTTAAGTATTTTGGGTATTTTAGAGTTAAATTCAAAAGAACAATCTGTTTACCAACAATATCTTCCTTCCAAATCATAGGCTGAATAAATCAACTGTGCTATGTACATACAAAATAGATCTCCTCAAAATTTTGTTTTAGGAAAATACCTTTTAAAGCATAGAGTGGCATGTAACCAGAAGTCTCACATTTACAAATTTTTGCATCATGTACATGGGCCCGCAATCCTAAAAAAAAGAAAAGGGTTTGGAGTTTTAAATAAAAGAATGCATCTTTTTTAGATATCTAGATGGTGTCAAGGGATGCAGTCTTCTAGATCTTTCAATGGAAACACTCTTCATTTAGAGGAGTGTCTATTTTGATGAGAGCCTCCTAAATGTATCTCAGGAACAACATGCCACCACTTATGTGCTTCCTCCTCTTCCAAATATTAGAGATTATACATAAAAAATTATGATCTATATCTTATTCAGTCAAACATGAGAATGCATGTGTAGATCCCTATTCAACTATGATTGGGCTTCCAATGATGATTTAGAATCTCCTTTGAGAAATCAAAGAACAAGGATCTTAGCTAAGATATATGATGTCTACATGCACTCTTAGCTATCGATCCTATCATGTCAATGCATTCTTACTTAGTTCTATGATATGACCCTCTAACTTATGTAGAAGATGCAAGGAATCCAGTTTATGAAGCAACCATAGAGAAAGAGTACAACTCCCAGGTCATTGTGAACCAAACTTACAAGTTGTTGTACTGCTTCAACCTAATTGAAAGCTTGTCAAATGTAAGTGGGTAAATGGGAAAAATAAAGAAATATATGAACATGTAAGTAGATATACAACAAGGTTGGTAGAAAAATTATTTCAACAAGTTCATGGCATTGACTATGATGAAACTTATGCTCTAGTGGCAAAAATGTACTCCACTCAATTGGCTCTTGTCATTGCAACAATGAGAAGGTGGGAGGTTCACCACATGGATGTGAAGAATTAATTTATTCATGATGAAATCATGGAGGAAATATACATGGAGTAGCCACAAGGGTATGTACAAAACTCATCGTTGTCATGCAGACTTGAGAAGTCACTCTATGGCCTCAAGCAGATACCTAGAGCCTAGTATGCTAAAATAGACTCTTATCCTCTATCTCAAAATTTTATATGATACAAATATGATCTAAGTGTTTCTATGATGTAGTTAAACATTACCACGCAGCAGTTGGAAAGTAGATATAAGCAACATGGCGATTGTCACCCAAGAATAGGAATGACAATTAGGATAGATACATGATTTGTCCATATGACTATCTCCAATTAACCTTCGTGGATATTATAGAAACACTCAAACCTGTGAAACCAGGTGGATTCGATGCCCAGTACCTACCATCACTCAAATGCCACATGTCAAGTGTACCTGATCATATTCATATAAAATCATCATTTAAAATATTGCATTAATGCTCTCATCTAACTAATCACATTATATAATCATTAATACTAATCAACAATTATCATTTTAAAAGTAAGAATGATCATAAATCAAATCCTCAAGCCATATAATAGAAAAAAATGATAAATCACCATATCTTAGTAACCACCCTTACAAAAATAGTGAACCATCATGTAATCCCATGAATCCAACATAATCAAAGAATTATCAATGAATCAACATGAAATCACATTCAAGTACAAGGAATAAGAAAATGGGAGAGGCACTACACCCTCAAACAAATGACTATGCTTATTCTTGTTGGAAAAATGGTCCGATGACATAGTTTTCCATTAGTATGCAAAGGAAACAATTTTGACACTGTCGGTAACAAGCCACTGAAAGATAGGTTTTAGTGCAACCCGAAAAGGTTGAAGTGGAACCCAACAGTGTAAACCAAAAGTGTAAACTGATAGAGCAAAAAATAGAGGAACCCAACACAAAAAGGAGTAACCCAAAAGAGTAAACTAACAAAAGGCAACCGACAGAGGAACCCAACAGACAGTTCACAGAAGGAACACTGACAGACAGACTTTCAGAGCAACCAGAGTATAAGTCACCAAAAGTCAGTTATATCCCAAGAAATGTGGATCTGACTTCCATGTCAGATAAAACAATTTTGTTTTATATTTAGATTTTTAGTTAGCTTTAAATCCATTTCTTGAGGGGCAAGCAATGTAATTGTAATTTTTTTAATCAATCTAACTGATTGAAAACATGCAAACCAGGTGATCAAGGTCAAGTTGTAAACCTTTGATCATAGAGTTATCTTTCTAATATGTGAAACCAAAATAGGTCAATCTATTGTATAAATAGATTTGTAATCATTCATTTGAGATGGATGAGAGGATGATAGTAGCTGAGGAGCACATCTATGGATCAGATTAAGAGTTTCAAGAAGAAGAACAACAAAAGATGAAATAGGTTATCAAGAACCAGATTCAAGGCTACTGAGAAACAGAGGTATTAATCAATCACATTAGGTGATACATTGCACATGTGAATTTAATGGATCTGTAATCATAAATTGTAGATTGCATACACTCAGGTTACTGAATATTTTTTACTACATTCTAACAAGTGTAGCAAATAGAAGAAATCCTTTCATGAAAGGTGGATTTAACAATCCTTTGTAAATCTCTTAACTGAGTGCACACTAAATAGTGTTGCTAAAGCTCTTAACAGAGTAGACCTTAAATAGTCTCCACATAATAATCCTAACAGGGTAGATCATCAAAAGTGATCAAAATTGTAAGCCTTAACCAACCCCTTCCATTCTGCAGATAGTGAAGTTTTTGTGGGTGCCATCCCCACCGCAGTTTTTACCTTCTAACAGGGGTTTTTTGCATTACCAAATCTTGTGTTATGTGTCATTATATTTCATGAACACTTCTATGAATATTTACATGATTATGGAGTTTATGAATTAATATAACTTACACAAAGATAGGATAGAACATATGGTTGGTAATACAATTGATTACATAAAGGATTAAGGTTAAAGAGTTACAAGTTTTAGAGGTACTGATTCACCCCTCCCCTCTCAGTACATACTTCCCATTATTTCCAACAATTGGTATCAAAGCTAGATCTCTTATTTGGAAAGTTTAAATAATTAAGAGAAAAGATCAAACAATGGAGAAGTACAAGCTTGATAAGAATATTGAGAATTAGAAGCTAGAAATATAGATCTTCTATGAGAAGTACAAAGCAGCAAGAATGAAAATGAGAGAGCTATTGGATGAGAGAAATATTATGGCAACTCGAAACAATGAAAAATACTATCATGAAGAAGAGATACCTGACTTATTTGAGTCATCAGGATCTACATCTAGAGACATCTGAAGGAAGCATCACAAATCTGAATGAAAGCAATCAACATCTGACAGAGCAAGTAAAGATACTGCAAATTGGTCAAGAGACACAGATGGTAAGAATGATTGATGTCATGAACAATGCTAGACAAGTTGAACAAGAGAGAACACTAGCTATTGATGACAGGAGGAAGATCACTGAAAAGATACAAGAGAAAGAGTTAGAAATACAAAGACTTACTGAACATCATCATGAGACCACCAATCAAATTATTCTTACGATTCAAGAGGCAAACTGAATGAATACAAAAAATTTTAAAAGAATAGAAGCTATTGGTGAGCTAAGACAAGAAAATGAAAAAATCAAGCATGAAGTAATAATTCAACAACAACACAATGACATGATTAAGAGAGATGAAGAAAGTAAAAAAGGATGGATGATTTTCTAGATGGACAAAGAAGAATCAACAACAATACCGGACTAGGGTATACCAAGAATGGAGAATCATCAAATAAAGTTGATCCAAAAGATGTCTACACAAATCCAAGACCAAGAAAGTAGTCATGCAATCACTGTGGAAAACCAGGCCACACATCAAATACTTGCAGGATCAAAATGAAAGGTATTCCTAAATCCAACTCTTCATTCATAGGAAATTGTTATAAATGTAACGAGAAAGGACATAAAGCATATGAATGTAAATCTGAGGTGAAACAACCAAAGAAGGAGACCTACATGGAAAAATATTTTCCTACTTGCAAAACGTATGGGCACACATATCTTGAATTTAGGAAGAAGAAAAAGAAAGCATGGAAGCCAAAAGATCAAGAAAATGCTTGTCAACTAAAAAGAGTCGGTAGCTTGTATGTTTGGGATTACAACACTTGGACATATTGCACAGCATGTGGAAGATATGGTTGTTAGGAATAGTCCCAAGAGATAACTGTGAGGGGGGAGGGTGAATCAAATATCTACAATATTCAATTCTTTTTCCAATTAAGTACAAAATAACTTTAAACATAAACTCAACAAGATAACACAGATTTGAACAACACAATTTTGGTCACATGAAAAACCAAATTAGGTAAAAACCCCGGTGGGAATTAACACCCACAAATAAATGTACTATTTTATAATGATCCTTGTTAGAAGATCTTGCAACCCTGTTAGGAGTTGATATTTACAATGCAATAAGTACAGAGACTTGGTCAAAGGTCAGACCCTGTTAGGAGTCTTTTAGAAATAACCCTGTTAGGGGTGAGGACACACTGTCCAAGAGCTCACTACTCAAATGGTGAAGGCTGCAACCTTCTAGAAAATAGATATACACTATATCTGATAATTTACTATTGAGTAGACCTACTGTCTTGATCAATTCCATTGAATTGTAGTCTTCTTCTATTTCTTCACATAGATCTTCAATAGTATAACTTTTTGCTCTGCTCTGTCTTTTCTTTTCACTTCATTTTTGACAGATAGAGATTACATTTGAACTGCTATATATATCTTCCCAAGGATAAGGTCACAACGAATGTAGGAAACACTTTAGAAAATTCCTTGTCGGCTTAACTAATCACGCAATCAAAGTTAGGACTGCACAACTCAAACTAAATAGATGCAATGCTTCACAAAATTGGCTTCACCAAATTAACTCCAACATCAAGATTCTATTAAAACACATTTGGCACCTTTGTATAATCATCATTAACTCATAACTAAACATGAATACAAACACGCATATCCTAAAGATAGGCACAACTCAAGAAACACTTTAATTACGTCGGCTCTTAACAGATAATCTCTAGAAAATGTAGCTGTCATAACTGATTAACATAACTCAACTGAAACTTCATATCTAAATTGGTGTGCATGCACATAGCATCTAGAACATGTATACACCATGGAAATAAACATGCATAGCTCCAAAACATCTATACTAATAATTGCATATAGGACACCGTTGTACATTATATGTTGTCATCAATGACAAACATACAATCAACTATTTGCACAGAAGAAAATCTCCCACAATCTCCCCCTTTGACATTGATGGAAACATATGATATCATCAACTCAAAGTGTCTTCCTTATTTTTACAATCTTCTCAATATCCTCATCAAAGGTTCCTCTTCACTGTTGCTTCTCCTCTGACTGTGTTTTTATTTTCATGACTATATAGTCCCCCAGAGTATATGCTCCCCCTTACTATATACTCCCCCTTTGAAATCAATGGAAAAGGGTGCCAAACACCATTAAGCACAGGTACTACTCCAGAAGTAGATTAGTCAACCATTCATTAGTCACCAAGGACTGATGTTCTTGTTGCAAATTCTAATCAGACATAGGAAAGGGAATTACTCTTAGCTTCTCCTTGAGATACTCAAAAGTATCTTTTGATAGAGACTTTGTAAAAATATCAACTAATTGTTCTTTAGTGCTCACATAATCCAAGTTTACTTCTTTGTCTGCAACTTTTTCTTTTAGAAAATGATATTTGATCTCAATGTGTTTTGTCTTTGCATGCATCATAGGGTTCTTTGACATATTGATAGTACTAGTGTTATCAGAGTGAATAACAATAGGATAATCAATCTGAATACCAAAGTCTTTAATCATCTATTTGATCCAAACCATTGTTGAACAATTCAGTGCTGCTGCAACATACTCAGCTTCTACTGTTGACTGAGAAATACAATTCTGATTTTTACTTGTCCAAGTAACCAACCTGTCTCCAAGAAATATTTCTCCTCCTGATGTACTCTTTCTGTCATCAACACAACCTGCCCAATCAGCATCAGTATACACATGAAGTTGTATATTCTCTGAGTTAGGATACCATAAACCATAGTCTACAGTCCCCTTTAAGTATCTAAATATTCTTTTTATTGCCATTAGGTGATTTATTTTAGGTTCAGCTACAAATCTTCCAACAATGCCAACTGCATTAGAAATATCAGGTCTAGATTGAGTAAGATATATGGATTTTCCAATCATAGACTTGTATAGAGTCTTGTCAAGTGTTGTGGAATCATCATCTTTAGAAATCTTTCTTCCTGTTATCATGGGGGTGCTTACTAGTTTGCAATATTTCATTTTGAAAGTATTCAATATCTCCTTCACATACTTAGACTGATTTATGAATATGCCTTTGTCTGTTTGTTTTACATTCAATCCAATAAAATATTTGATAGGTCCTATCATGCTCATTTCAAACTCACTTTTCATCTCTTTGGCAAATTCTGCACTAAGTTTGTCATTACCTCCAAAGATAATGTCATCAACAAAGATAGCAATGAGTAGTAATCCTTCATCTGTCTCTCTTATGAATAAGTTGCAATCTACTGCTACTTTTGTGAATCCTATCTTTGTTAAGTAACCATCAAGTCTCTCATGTCAAGCTCTTGGGGCCTGTTTATGTCCATAAAGTGCTTTCTTTAGTCTACATACCATGTCTAGTTTGTTTGAAATTTTGAATCCTTCAGGTTGCTCTATGTAGACTTCTTCCTTCAAGTCACCATTCAAAAAGGCTGACTTGACATCCATTGGATATACTTTGAAGTTCTTAAATGTTGCATAGGCCAGAAACAACTTGATAGCTTCTAGTCTACTCACAGGGGAAAATGTATCAGTGTAGTCTATCCCTTCTCTCTGTGCATATCCTTTACATACTAGTCTTGCTTTGTTTCTTACCACTGTGCCTTCTTCATTCATCTTATTTCTGAATATCCACTTTGTTCCAATCACATTTTTGTCACAAGGTCTAGGGACCAGTTCCCATGTATCATTCTTGATTATCTAATCTAATTCTTCTTGCATAACACTTTTCTAATCTAAATCTTTGCACGCATCTTCAACACTTAAGGGTTCAATCTGTGAAAGTAAGCATACCTCTTCATCAACGGTTGAACCTTTTTCTCTGGATCTTGTCAAAAATTTAGCGCTCTGATCTCCAATGATGCCTTCCTTAGAGTGGTATTTGGATGTGTATTTTGAGTTTTTAGGAGTGATACTCTCATCTATAATTTGTGATTCTTCTTGACTTGGATTAGGATTGTTGCATGAAACATCGATACAGTAAAACATTTCTTCAATAATTGTGTCTTTATTGATAGGTCTAGGTTCATCTTCTATCATGGGAGCACATTCATAGTATCTTTCTTGAATCATAAACATATCATCAATCCTCACATGAGTAATTTTAATGATCTTCTTTAATCTTAGATTAAAACATCAATAGGCTTTACTTTTAGTAGAGTAACCAAGAAAAATACCTTCATCACTTCTAGCATCAAACTTGTCAATGCTATCATCTCTCTTGATGTAGCACTTACTTCCAAAGATTCTAAAGTTTTTTACAGTAGGTACATTACCAAACCAAATTTCACAAGGTGTCTTATCTACGACTGGCCTCAATTGTATTTTATTGATAGTATAGATTGTTGTATTGACTGCATCTCTCCAATAGGTATGGGCAACCTTTCCTTCAATCATGATAGTGCACACTGTGTCAAGTATTATTTTGTTCCTTCTTTATGTAATCTCATTCTGCTGAGGGATTCTAGATGCACTTAACTGTCTTTTGATTCCATGTTCTTCACAGTAATCATAAAATTGGTTAGAGGTGAATTCTCCTCCTTTATCAGATCTCAGACATTTTATCTTCAATCCAGATTCATTCTCAACCTTAGCTTTGAATAATTTGAACTTCTCAAAAGCTTCAGATTTGTCTTTTAAGAACGCAACCCACATCATCCTTGAGAAATCATCAACAAACAAAATAAAATACCTTTCTCCATAGTATGATCATGTTTGAGTAGGTCCACATAGGTCTGTATGTATCAGATCTAATTTTTTCTCTACAGAGTTTTGTTTACTCCTCAATGAGGTCCTCACATGCTTCCCCATCACACATTCCCTACACATGGTATCAACCGGTCTTGCAATACTAGGAAGGTCTCTTACAACCTTTACATTGCTTATCTTTACTATATTGTCAAAATTGATATGACAAAGTCTCTTGTGCCATAGCCAACTGTCATCTACTTTTGCAACAAAACAACTTACTTCTGAATTGAGATGAAAGAAATTACTTTTTGTCTTTGAGCCTGATGCAATCATGTCTCCTTCTTTGTTGTTGATAATACAGTTCTTATTCTTGAATTCCAACTAATATCCTTTATCTAGCAGTTGTCCAACACTTAGTAAGTTATGATGCAAACCATCAACATAAAGAACATCATCTGTCTTGTTCTTTCCATCTAAGGTGATAGATCCTCTGCCTATGATAGGTTTGGGAGTGTTATCTCCAAATCTAACCATGCCACCTTTATACTTTTCTAGATGTAAAAATATATTTTTGTCACCTATCTTGTGATGTGAACACTCGTTGTCTATGATCCAATCTGTTCTTATGTTTTCTTTGGAAACTAATGCTAACTCTTGTGCTTCTTTTTCATCTTCAATGTCCATCTCCTCAAGCATTTTCTCAATGTCTTTAATGGCAAGAAATCCAATTTCATCTTCTCCTGAATCATCATCAGTTACACCATCTTCAACATGATAGCATTCCTTAGTGTATTTGGGCTTGTAATCTGATCTAAACTTTTTGACTCTTGTAGGACACTTGGATGCAAAGTAGCCAACTTTGTTGTATGAAAAACATTTGAATGGTAGTTGTCCTTCATATTTCCCTTTACCTTTTATTTCCTTCTTAGAAATCATAGCAATGATTTCTAGTTCACTATCAACTTCTTCTTTCTCATTATTATTAGAGTTTCTTAAAGATTTCTTACCATGGACTGAGGCTTTGAAAGTTGTTTTCATTTTAGGTTCTGTCTTCAATCTTGATATCTCAAATGCAGAGATTTGTTGATCAAAGTCTCTCTCTTAAAGTATTTTGAAAATTGCATAGTCTCATCTAGGATTTTATCTTTCTCTCATAGTCTACTGTCAATATGGTCATCATTTTTTCCATTATATCATCCTCTAAAATTTCTCCACCATTGTTTCTGATGCCTGATACTACTTCATTAATTCTCTGATTGTAAGCTCTGATGTTTTCTTCAAGTAGCATCTCTAAATTATTGTATCTTTTCTTCCATGTCTTTCTATGTGCATTATTTTCTTGGATGTCTCCTTCAAACATATCTTCTAAGTATTTCCAAATTGAATATGCTTTATCTACCTTTTTTATCTCAAAAAATTCATTGTCAGATAGGGCACTGATTAGGGCTTCCTTGGCAATTGCATTTTGAGTGAACACTTCTTTTTGTTTAATTGTAGAGTCTTCTTTTGCAAGGTCTTTCAAGGTGGGAACATCAATTGCATGAGTGGCAATCTCATAGATCTCAAATCCAACGTACTGAAGATGTGTTATCATTTTGTTCTTCCAGTCAAGATAGTTCTCTCCATCAAACTTAGGACTCTCTTTCCTGAAGTACGCCATTTGATCTACCTTAAGTTGTTAAGATTTCTCTCCAAGGCACTTGACTCTGATACCAATTGTTAGGAATAGTCCCAAGAGATAAATGAGGGGGGGTGAATCAGTTATCTACAAGATTTAATTCTTTTTCCAATTAAGTACAGAATAACTTTAAACATAAACTCAACAAGATATCATAGATTTGAACAACACAATTTTGGTCATGGGGAAAGCCAAATTAGGTAAAAAACCTGATGGGAATTAGTAACCACAAATAACTGTACTAGTTTATAATGATCCTTGTTAGAAGATCTTGCAACCCTGTTAGGAGTTGATATTTACAATGTAATAAGTACAGAGACCTAGTCAAAGGTCGGACCCTGTTAGGAGTCTTTTACAAATAACCCTGTTAAGGGTGAGGACACACTGTCCAAGAGCTCACTGCTCAAATGGTGAAGGATGCAACCTTATAGAAAATAGATATACACTATATCTGATAATGAACTATTGATTAGACCTATTGTCTTGATTAGTTCCAGTGAATTGTAGTCTTCTTATATTTCTTCACATAGATCTTCAATAGTATAACTTTCAGCTATGCTTTGTCTTTTCTTTTTCACTTCATTTTTGACACATAGCGATTACATTTGAACTGCTATATATATCTTCCCAAGGATAAGGTCACAATGGATGTAGGAAACACTTTAGCAACTTCCTTGTCGGCTTAACTAATCACACAATTAAAGTTAGGACCATGTAACTCAAACTAAATAGACGCGACGCTTCACAAAGTCAGCTTCACCAAATTAACTCCAACATCATGATTCTATTAAAACACATTTGGCACCTTTGTATAATCATCATTAAATCATAACTAAACATAAATACAAAAATGCATATCCCAAAGATAGGCGCAACTCAAGAAACATTGTAATTATGTTGGCTCTTAACAGATAATCTCTAGAAATAGTAACTGTCATAACTGATTAACATAACTCAACTGAAACTTCATATCTGAATTGGCGTGCATGCACAACATCTAGAACATGTATACACCATGGATTTAAACACACATAGCTCCAAAACATTTGTATTGATAATTGCATATAGGACACCGCTATACATTATATGTTGTCATCAATGAAAAACATACAATCAACTATTTGCACAGAAGCAAATCTCTAACAATGGTCACATAGCTGCAAATTGCATGAGAAAATGGACAAGAAGTTCTAGAAGCTAGACCAACCTTGGAATGGCATGCTTACACTGTCATAGGGTCGGTCATGTAAGGAAAGATTGTAAAGACCGAATGACAAAGGTAAGGACATTTTCCAATGGAAACACCATTGAAGATATCAGGAGAATAAGGAAGCAAATGTGGAGGAAAGCTACAAACACCGATGTAGCTGGACCAAGAAATGCGATTGGTGACACCGCATTCAATGGATTTGGTGACATCACCACCCCCACCTAAGATGAACAAGTGAGTATGGAATTGCATTATACCAAGTTATATTTTACATCAGTTCCATTATACATTGATGAAATTCCAAACTAGCATGATTAAAAATGCACTATGGTATTACTTGTTATGATTCTGTGAATACAATCTTGTCGGTCAATACATACCAAAAAATCATTAGTGTACATACAAAGCTAAGTTTTCTATACTTACCGAGAATGTTCAGTTAACATATAAAGCCAAGTTGCTAGTGTAAACCAAGACTCGTCAATAATCATGAAAGTTGTCATGTTGTCTTCACCAAATACCGAGATTCATTGATGACCGTAATGAATTGACACCTACCCTGAAGCATCACATTCTCACCAAGAATGAAGTATGTGTGCTACCCGATGATTCCATCTTCATACACTGAGAAGTGTGTGAGAATTAAATGCACAACTTAGGACAAAAAAAGTCTATAAATAGTCGACGGAAGAGTTCATTATTCACAAAGTGATTTGAGAAAAGAAGTAGAGAGAAACCAGAGCACAAAGTGACCAAATTGTAGAGAAACTCCAACCCTATTCACAGCACTCAAAAATATTCCTAACAACAACATAAGGTTTAATTAAGTAACAATGATCACCGAGAACTTTATTTTCATTTACGCGAAGAAGCCCTAATTTCTGAAATGATGGCAACTACTTCACGAACCTCTAAGATCAAGAATGCAAAGGAGAATAAGGTTAACTTGATTAAGAACACTATGTGTGAGGAACCTCATTAAAAGATATTTCCATAGGTTGCCTCACAACCCGATGACGCTGGTGCATTCTCCAAAATACCAGCTAGGGTTTTGTTTGTTGAGGACGTCCGAGTGTATATTCACTACAAGATCACCAAAATTGGAGATCTCAAGGTTGAGAAAAATTACAAGAAGCTTTGCAAAGATGATGAAAAAATCAAAGAAGTTCATAAGAACATTGAATTCAAAGGGCTCATAAATACCCTATTATTCTCAAAGGAATTCAAGACTGAATAGATTTGATTAGTACTAAGCAGAGTACTTGACCGAAAGATGTGGCTGGATGAGCCAAAACTGATAACCAGGAATGTTATACACACTGTTACCGGTTATCCTATAAATGATAAAGTTAAGACACTAAGCACCCTCCTTGCCCTGACATTGAGAAGACCATAGGAGTAGCATGGGATGGAAGAGGACTAAAGGTATCCACCATCATCGATGATGAATTGAAGTTTGGTGCATGTGTCTTAGGATACAAAATATTTCAAGCTAGCAAGATAAACAATATTGCATCTAAAGTAGTAGATACAACACACAAAACTATTAAGAAGGGATTGCAGTAGGATTTATCAGAAATTATACAGAGGCAATTAGATGAGAACATGAGAACAATTAGGACTGCAAAGACCAACTCATGAGAGTTTGGTTCACTCATTATGTGCATATTTTTCTTTTTCCAAGACTTCTTTCCATCTATCGGCAATTTCAAATGGGAAACTACCTGACCAGTAACCATACAGATTAGTGAGTTCACCAAATCACTAGGTGACAACTTTAAATCGGTTATGGATGAATACTTCAATGGATTCAAAGATAGAATGCAGAAGAGGATGAGGATACCTGAACAACTGATAGAAAAATTCAAAGATGAAATTTGTTTTATGGTGTACACTGATAACACTTTTGTCAAACCAGTTGTACCGAGGATAGCGTGGTTAGCTCCACTTGACTACAAATTCAACATAGATCAAGAAACAAATGCAACTGAAGCATTGTTAAATAAACCATTGGACAAGAAAATACCTAGGTTTGGAACTTATGAAGAGACCAAGGAAAGAATAAAGATAGGCCTAGTAGTAAAAAAGATAGATAGGAAGAAAGAGAAAATGGTTAAGACACTAGAGAAAAAGTTATCAGTAAATGAAGAGGAAACAGAAAAGACAGAAGAAACCAAGGGTAGTCACCCATCGGTGAAACAGAAAAGAAAGAAGAAAATGAGGGTCAGGCACCCATCGGTGAAGCTGAGAAGGTGATTGACTTAGAATCCATAGAGTCTGATGCACCCCCACTCCCAAAGAAATCTAAAACAATATTTGCACAAAGGACAAGGAGTAAAATAGCTAAGGAAGACTCACCACCTATCAAGAAAGGTCAAGTAAGGATCTACAAAAGAAAGCCTCAAACCAAAAATACTACAGCACCCAAGAGGAGAAGGAAATTGATCCTAAGCAAGGAAGATGTTGAAGATACAAAAAAAGATGAACAACCTGTGAAGAATAAGATTGCTACTATAATTGATGAGGTATGTGCATCTACAATCAAGAGTGGTTCAATAAGTGACATTAAGATTAGAAAATGGCTAACTCAGGATCTCGAGGATGAAAATAAAATAGAGGAGGCAATCATCACAACAATGTGCATATTCAAGTATGTACCAATTTGGTTTGAAGACAAGATGCCTAAAGAACTTCTAGAAAGGCTATCTTCTAGGTGGACATATGCACTAAAAGAAGAGAAACAAATAAGGGAAAGGGACCTAGTTTCAGTTATGCCACCTGAATCCAAAATGGGGGAGATTGAAGAGATGATGAAGCTACATTCCAGGAGGTTATCACCAAATTTAAGAGCCTACAAAGTTTTATAGGGAAAATTAATTGATCTTGACAAAGAAAGTGTGGATGAATGGAGTAAAATAATTGACCCACCCAAGGAAGACTCAAGCCCTGAGCGTGTACACAATAAAGAAGGTCAGGCTGAACTAATCCCAGAGCACATCATTATAAATGATGGCGATGATGTTAATAAAGAAGCATTGAACACAGAAACAAACAAGAATATGGACACTACAGATGAAACATGGTCCAATAATACTAATTGATATTACCGGAGCAGATCCTATAGATGAGGTACAGGAAGATGAAGATATCACTATTGTCCTAGACCAAACTGACAAATAGGACACAACTACAAATTATGCAAAGGTAGACATACCTGGACAAATCCCACTATTTATACAGGCTATCAATATAATCTTGGAAAAAGAGAAGTCACCTGACAAGGATGCAAGCATACTCGATGATGTAGGGGAAGAAGAAAACAAAGATACAACCAATGAACAAACAGTCATCGGTGGAGATTAAAATGTTAAAAATGTAGATCACACCAAAAAAGATACACTAATGAAAGATACAGATGAAGTGCAAAAAGAGAAAGGTGAAAAAGATAAGCCAGTTGATACCACTCCAAAGGACACCAAAGGAGATGCTACAAAAACACCGAAGGTTGATGTGGAGATGTCCACACACAACTGAAAGGAAAACCCCAAAAAACAAGAAAAAGATACAACACCATCGAAGCCTTCATCCACCACATCAGACCAAGAAGAAAAACTTGCTTTGGTACTACATACAGGTGCATCTCACAAGAAGAAGAAGAAGACCAAGAAGAGAAAAATGCAGGTAACACTCGATGAAATCATTGAGATTCTAAAGTGTGATCCTTCTATATTAGATTTTAAATCTCTCAAAAAGTATGGAGAAATATATCAAAGGAAAGATATGCAAGAAAATCTAAAGAAGGAGCATAAAGAATCCCTAGTGTTAGAAACAACAAGGGATATATTGTGACAAATAGTTCCTGACATAGATGTTGATCAAAATACACTAATTATGGATCAACTTGCCATTCTAACCAAGGCCATCACATCTTAGAATGTGGATGCATAAAAATCCATAGAAGAATGAGCAGAACAAAAATATTAATACAAATTGATAGAGAAAATCAGCCAAGAAGTGGTAGAAAACAAGGTAAAGCTTTTAGAACTTGCACATGAATTACACCCAATCATTTCTGAAGCTGTTTCCTTACTTCAAAAGCTATGCACTTTAGAGAAATTCACTAAGGATAATAGTGATAAGATTACAAACATAGATTCTGATCTAAATGCAAGTGCACAAGGTCTAACCAGAGATGACAATGCAATCAAGATGCATTTGGAAAAGATTATAAAATCCAAAAGGTTAAGACAGGAAATTATAGAGGTAGAAACCAAGTTTAGAGATGAGGTTACTGAGCTAAAATATTTAGTGCTACCACATCTTACGCTTCTACAACAACACATGAATTCAGAAAGACAATTAATTTCCACCCTAAAGATGTCTGTAGCAGACAGGATCTATGATATGCATGCCCGAATTACACTAGAGCACGTGGCTCTTGAGCGCTTAAAGAAAGAATGGGAGAAAATGATGGAGGATTTGAAGAATTCCCATTCCCATATTTTTGCTAAGTTGTAAGTATACACCTTTTCCCTTACTATCAAAAAAGGGGGAAATGATATGATACAATACAAGAGAAATATATGTATAGAGGCAAAGATATATACATATACATAGGGGGAGTCATAAAATGACTAAGTGAAATACATGGTGTATATACTAAAACATTTTTAGTTTTGCACATATCAATTTTTTTATACTAATGTCAAAGGAGGAGATTGATGACATAGTTTTCCATTAGTATGCAAAGGAAACAGTCTTGACACCATTGTAACAAGCCACCGAAAGACAATTTTTAGTGCAACCCAAAAATGTTGAAGTAGAACCTGACAGTGTAAATCGACAGAGAAGAAAATAGAGGAACCCAATACAGAAAGGAGTAACCCAACTGAGTAAACTGACAAAAGGAAACCGATAGAGGAACTCGACAGACAATTCACAGAAGGAACACCAACAAATAGACTTTCAGAGCAACTGGAGCATCACTCACCGAAAGTCAGTTATATCCCGAGAAATGTGGATCTGACTTCCACGTCAGATAAAACACTTGTGTTTTATATTTAGATTTATAGTTAGCTTTAAATCCATTTCTTGAGGGACAAGCAATGTAATTGTAATTGTTTTAATCAGTCTAACTGATTGAAAACATGCAAACTAGGTGATCAAGGTCAAGTTGTAAACCTTTGATCATAGAGTTATCTTTGTAATACGTGAAACTAAAATAGGTTAATGTATTATATAAATAGATGTGTAATCATTCATCTGAGATGGATGAGAGGATGATAGTATCCAAGGAGCACATCTATGGATCAAACTAAGAGTTTCAAGTAGAAGAACAACAAAAGATGAAATAGGTTATCAAGAACCAGATTCAAGGCTATCGAGTAATAGAGGTATTAATCAATCACATTAGGTGATACATTGTACATGTGAATTTAATAGATCTATAATTAGCAATTGTAGATTGCATACACTCAGGTAACTGGATATTTTTTACCACATTCTAATAAGTGTAGGAAATAGAAGAAATCCTTTCAAGAAAGGTGGATTTAACAATCCTTTGTAAATCTCTTAACCGAGTGCACACTAAACAGTGTTGCTAATTCTCTTAACAGAGTAGAGCTTAACCAGTCTCCACATAATACTCCCATTAGGGTAGATCATCATAATTGATCAAAATTGTAAGCCTTAACCAGCCCCTTCCATTCTGCAGATAGTGAAGTTTTTGTGGGTGCCATCCCCACCGCAATTTTTACCTTCTAACAGGAAAAGAGTTACCAAATCTTGTGTTATGTGTCATTACATTTCATGAATGCTTCTATGAATGTTTACATTATTATGGAGTTTATGAATTGATATAACTTACACAAAGATGGGATAGAACAAATGGTTGGTAATACAATTGATTACATAAAGGATTAAGGTTAAAGAGTTAAAAGTTTTAGAGGAACTGATTCACCCCTCCCCTCTCAGTACATACTTCCCATTATTTCCAAAATGGTCATCACTCACCTTGGGATATGTGACAAGGAACTAACCGCCTCTTGCGGATTCTATAAGTCTAGTGGTTGTATCAGGCATTGACAAGTCAATATTTTGGTGCAACAATAGCCAATACATATAACATGCGGTATCAGAGCTTGGTCATAGGTTTGAATCCCCTTTGGTAATGTTGAGGGGGGTATTATTGGCAAAATGGTCACCGCTCCCCTCAGGATTCGTGACAAGGGACTAACTGCCTATTGTAGATTCTATAAGTCCAGTGGTTGTATCGGGCATTGACAGGCTGATCTTTTGGTGCAACGACAGCTCCACTACTTGTAACAATTCCTGGAAGCCTATAGAACAAGAAATAGGCACACCAAAAACAAAATCCAATGTCTATAACCAACATACAAATCAACCATTCAACTTTTTCACAATTCTAGGCCCCATAAGAAGAATAAGCATCACTGGTGAATCATAAGGGAAATTACCCAAGTACATACCATATTCACTCATACAAATAAGATCATTAATCACATAAGGAAAACCATAAGTAAGTGGGCATTTTGTACAACAATTCTATACAAGTCTCAACACCCAGGTACACCAACAAACTTCATTCTTGTAAGTCCAATCACTACATGTGCGGGAATGTTCCTTAGACAAGGCCTAAAACCACATGGTGAGCAAAGGAGGATGGCCACTATAAAAACCCTCATTTCTACAAGTCTAATTGCTACATGGGCATACATTTTTCATAGGCAAGTCCTATCTCTCTAAGGTAGGAAATCAAAGAAGATTTTGATCTAGTAAGTCCATTTTCTACATATGCAGGAATGTTCCTCAAAAAAGTATTAACATTTCATGTGTAGGCATACCTAAAAATATATATAGTTCATAAGACCGATCACTTCATGTACGGGTGTTGATTGATCACTGCATGTGTGGGCTTACAAAAAAAATATAGAACTTAGTAAGACCAATCACTACATCTATGGGCATGCCGCAAGATAAGACCTATCATTACATGGTAGGCTAACAAGACTCCAAACTGCATCCACGATGCATTATCATAAACATTGCTCCACCACTCCAGTCATCACTTTTGATATGCACACAAGCCATTATTCACCACTAAACCATACAAGCACTAGCATAAAGAATACACATGAATTAAATGTCATAGGAAGAAAGGTAACCCAAAATCATCACAAGCACATTACAATATTCCTTTGGCATCCAAAACTCAACCATCATAATACAAGGTATGCATTAAAATTCACTATAGAACAAGAATTTACATAGCATGGAGTTCACATTAGGCCAAACAAGAATCTTATTAAAAACTACACAAAGATCATGCAATTTTTTATCACATTGATTCATGGAGACACCTAATTAAAATCAATTGCATAATGCAGACACTAGCATCCACACAAAGTAGAAAATTTACAATTTGATACATCTTTAATCAATACAATGAAATACACATTCATCATTGGTTATACCAAGTTCAACACTAAATTGTAAAAATGCACTCAATTTTAATAATAACTCAAGTGTGACTAGCATCACAAATAGATAGATTGATTGATTGATTGAAGAGTTTTGGTGACCAATCCAAGCATAAGAAAATTCAAAATTTCAATGCTATCCCACATAACACATGGAATGATCCATCAAATATCCAAAATAAGTCATCAAATATGAAACACATTTACATAGAGTTGTGACTAGTAGCAACCACATTGGAGGGAATAACTGCTACAAAACACCTAGGAATGCAACATCCCAACACCACTAGAGAGGATACCCAAATATGTCAGAAAATAAGTCATTTACAATTCCATTCATATATATTATCTAATCACCAAACCATACAATTGTGCTCTTACTTCAATTTACAACCATTTACAATTCTCATGCAATGCAAATTATTCTATTATACAAGGTATTTACTTAGTGTAAATTATTAACACATCCACCAAAATTACTGCTTAACACACAAAACAAGGTCATAAAGAACACACATTCATATAAAAAAAGGAACATTCCCACCTTCTTCGTACAAGCATTTGACTTTTTTGAAGTGGAGTTGATGGGCCTAGGGACATCCACATTTTTATTTGGTTCACCAAAAAGAGAGGTTGGGACCATAACAAGCTCTTCTAAGTAAGATATCAGATTCTCATTCTGAGGGTTGTGGGTTTCTACATTAGACAATAACTTGACTCTTTTTATAAGTCTTTCACTCTCCAAACCTTTCCCCTTTTTTATCTCTAATACATTCTTCTGTAGAGTGGCTTTGCATTTTTAATAATTTTTCACTATATTCTCAACCTGAATCTTTTTCCACCATATTCCTTCATCGGATTGTATTTAAACAACATGAGCGAGTAAGGGAAAGGTTTCTACCAGATAAAAATATTTGAATACATACTGTGATCATTTTGTTCCATTGCTTAATCATCCTTAATGAATCTACGTAGTTTTTTTCCTATTGCTTTAAGATTTTTAGCCTCCCAATATTCTTGGGGAAGATTGTATAACCTAATTCAAACTAGCACTTCTTATATATCGATATTCATAGAATAAAAATTTTGGGACCCAATCTATCAAATAAAATCCCATCCCCAATCAGAAAAGGTCTATTTTGAAGAATCCATCATTTCTCTTAGGCATTTTCACATTTAACAAGATATAACCCATTTGGAAGAGATTTAAGGATAACATTCTTACCACAGTGATCATTGCACTACTTGTGTACTCTAGTAAAGGTTGGCCAGTTACATGCTCACTTCATGAAAAAAGCCTTTTCCGTGTACATCTTGAATGTTTCTCTCCAATCTTCATCAAATATTTGGATTGAAACTTCTTAGTTCTCTAATGTTGTAACCTTGGGTAGATATTTCACAAGAGTAGGCTTTTGTTCTTTTGGTTTCTATATTTTCTTTTCTACATTCTTCCATCTAACACTAGATCTTGTGAGGATAGATGAATACCCTCACTGGTTGTGGGGTTGTCGGATAGGATTTGGGCCCTCCTATGTATCCCTACATCTAAAACTGGGTATGGACTTCCATCCATTTTTACAATCCTTCCCAACCTTACGAGGTGGGTTCCATTCGCTAGACCGGAACATTTTTTATTCCAAATGATCTAAGAACTAACCATGAACATTTTGAGCTCTCAGAAACCCCTGTATTCTCCTTTTTCACTCCATTGTTTGGTTAATTTTTTTTTTAATCTTATGTCATTATTGATCCTAAATATATTTATATATTCATGATGATTCAACTACCCCTAAGGCTTATGTTTCATGTGTTTTACTAAGTGATGTAATCAAGGATAAGGAGGAAAATAATAATAAACTTTCCTTGTAAGATGTATCACAATACTTCTTTCTCGTGCATATCATCCTCTATTAGTGATGGTCCTTTAGTAATTAGTTCATGTTAGTATAAAAATGGTTGGATTTAGTGCCAAAAATTGTAATTCATCATAAAATTTTGAATCAGTTCATCATTTGAATGAATAGTTTAAACCTCAAAACTTATTTGTTACTAAAGAAGTTTAATGTTGATGATTTCCTACCTATGGAGGAGAAGTCCTAAGTTTAAAACACTAAGAATTTATGAAAGATATTAGCATGTTAAAAAATAGGAATGCTAAATAGGAGGATGGGGTTTGTTCTTTGAAAATATATTTACATGACATTAAAATCATCCTTTAGAAATTTACAAAATAAAGTATGACCAAAATGAAGAATAATGCTAAAAGTGTCAATTTTTTGAATAAGGTATACTCTTGATGTTAGCATTATATGCTTTGTGTTGTCATCATTGTCAACTCCTAGTGGCATTGATGTCAACTTGTTGAGCTTCTCTCATTTTCTTATTTTGTGTACCTCAATGTAATTTTGTGATGATTCATTGATAATGATTTGATTATCATGTGTTGACATGATTACATGATGGTTGACTAATGTTGTACAAGTGGCTACTGAGATATGGATGTGTTTCTATTATCTAGTTTGGGGATTTTATTTATGATCATTATTTATATTAAAATGATAACTAATGATAATTAATGATTATATGATGTAATTAATTAGATTAGATAATTGATGCAATGTTTTTAAATGATGATTTTATGTGAGAATGGGCAGTGTTGTAATATCAAAGAATGATTATGCTACTAATGTTTACTTTCATTGATTGATGTTATTTTATGATGTTCAAGTATGTGCTTCAGCTACACACATACATGTACACACACACACACTTGACATATGGTTTTGAGTGATGGTAGACACCAGACATCGACTCCACCTTGCTTCACAGGTTTGAGTGTGCCTTTAATACCCCTGACAATGGTTAATTGGAGATAGTCATATGACCAAATCATGTATCCAACCCTTTTTTTTTCCTATTCATGGGCAACAATCATCATGTTGCTTATATCTACTCGTCGCTTACCATGTGGTAACATCTGGCTACCCTTGCATAAGTTATAAAAGCCCAGTAATGTGTTCTACATGGTCAAGTTGTTTGCAGTTGTCACCTGAGTGATTTAAATTAAAATGTTGATTTAAAATATTTTATATGTTATTTTATGTTCCTACCAAATACGGCATAGAAGTAGTTAAATTAACTAGGGTTAAATAAATTAAGTGTTGAGGTCTTTCGGGGAGTTTAATTCCAGTGTTTAATTTGATAGCTTTTAAATTATTTTATTTTATCCATTTGTCTTTTGGGTGAAAGTGTCTTTATATTTTAAAGAGCGAGTCATTTTTTGACTGACTTGGTTCTTTGGTTGAAATTGTGAATTTTGTTCTAAAAAAACCCTCTCATGAGAAAATTGATTTTTGCTTGGATGCAGAGATTTTTTGGGAGAAATTTTGTGTTTATTGGCTTGATCTTGATTGGTTTTGATATTTTCTACCAATTTCCCAAGTTTGGTGTCCTCTCATTGTGAGTTTGGATTTCTTTCCAAGTTTATGTTCTCTTCATGTGTGAGGTAAGAAATCCTCATATCTTCTTGGTTTCTCTTTTAAATAAAAATTTGTGAATTGAAAATGCTTTGTGGGATGATTTTAAGCATTTTTTCACTTTGTAGAAGTTCATTTGATGTATTTTGAAATTATATGTTGGAATTTAGGGAACGAGGGTTTGTATGGGGATATGCTACCCAATTTTTTATAAATGGATGAAATGTGGTTTTGAATGCATTTTTGGGTTGTTTTTCAATAGGATATCAATAGGTTCTTTTATATTTTCAATCCCTTGAATTTGAAATTTTAATATTTTTTGTGGTCTTCTATTGCGGCTTAACTTTGGCCTAGTTTTATGCCCATTTTGGGGTTTGTTAAAAATGTGGATTTAAGTGGTTTTTATGAGTTTTGATAGTGTGGATTGATCAAATTTATATCTTAAATTTATATTTGTGTGGATTGATAAAATTTATATTTGAGATCCATTAGGATCCAAACTCTTGATATAGAGGATGACTGAGTATGTATGTGTTTGGTTGAGCATTTTTTATTTTGAGGATGAATGCTTGGTGGTGATATGACTGTATGAGCTACTATGTGATATTTGGTGAGAAATATGGTTGGGATTATATAGGGATACATGATCTTAGTGAAGACAAATGGAGCCAGCCAAATAGTATAGTTGAGATATGACTCGTTATCTATTGAGCATTGTAATATTGTCTTGGTTATGGTATACCCACTTCTTGTGATATTTGAGTTGTAGGATTAGGTGCTTGAGTAGGTATGGAGAATGAAATGGTAGTCTCATAATTGAATCCTTGAGCATGACTTGTGAGAGTAGTGACATGATTGAATCTCAGAGTGTTATTTGTGAGGGTAGAATCCCCGAGCATGACTTGTGAGGGTATTTATACAATATAATCCTTGAGAACCTCATGAGTACTTTGGAGAGGTCATGGATGAATTGTGAGGGTAGTATTCACATGTATATGCATGTTGTGACATTCCCTATGCTTAGTACTCCAACACCTAAGTCCTACAAGTATGAGTAGTACCTCTTGGGTAATGATTGCTAGAGCATGCTCGATTATTGCATTGTAGTTATGCTTCTTCATGTTCAGAGTATATCCATGTTTCTCTTTTGTGAGTCTTTTCTTATTTGCATACTGTATGTATTGATTGGTGTGAGTGTATGCATATCTCCTTGGTTGCTTTGTATTCTTGTTTGGGTCATGTGAATTTCTTCGTAAGCACAGTGGGGTGGGCCTGACATGGCTATGTGACATGACAAGCTAGTTTTGGTAAATGGCATGTAGGTATCAAGCAGTCTTAGATTTTTCTTCATACTCTTCATGCACTTACGATGTTCCATTGGCATATTCATACTCCTTGTATTTCACTGGTAAACATTATGTAATAAGATGAATAATTTCATCATGTTGTAGCCTTGAATTTTGGTGTTCAATACTTGTTTGTGACATTATATTTTGCATTTATGATAGAGAAGACTACCTTTAATATGTTTAGCATTTGAATTTATTTCATACCCTTAAACCTTGTTTTGGGTAGGTAGGTAGATTAGCACCTGTGCCTATTCTTTAGTGCCTCAACTCTCTAGTCTAATGTAATTTTTGGGCCTAAAACTGAGTTTTAGTGCCTTTGATGGATTTTTGGAACCTCTTACTAAGTTTTAGCATATTTGTCTGAGTTTTAGTGCCTTTTATTGTACTTTAGTGCCTCTACTTAGAATAGAAATATGTTAGGGTTAGGTGCCTAGGTTTGGGAGAAGACCCTATGGGATGGTTCTTTATGATTGTAAAATAACCCTAAACCCATTATATCATCGATTGACATGCCAAGAATATTGTAGCGACAATTGTATGATGATTTTTTGTATTGGGCTTAGTGTTGTGGGACCCTTGGATATGACTGATTATCTTCTGCATACGATCATTCTTAATAGCACTTTATGTTGATGTATAAGGTAACCATTGAATGTATGACTAAAATGATTGTATTTCATGTTGGATTTTTGTTGTATTTACAAAAGAAAATTTTTTTTATTCCTTAACATTGTGTATTAGATCTACCCTTAGAGCCTAGGTTCATATGTTAGGAGCTCTAGTGTTTATGTGCTCATTATGTTTGTGTTGTGTGATGGTAGTTATCTTGTTGTTTAATATTTATGTGACCCTCCTTTGTGTTGAGGATTTTTCCTAGTGTGGCATTCTCCTTTATGTTGATTATTTCTTATCTTATGCGCTTGGTAGTCCTTGAGTGACCCATTTGCTTGTTTCCCTTGTTGGGATAAGGTGATTGATTATTATATTTGTATTTCTTGAGTGCCTATAGATTATCTCTTGGTGGGGCATTATGTATTGTATTATATGTGGGTGTTGCATTGAGTATGAAAGTGTTGGAAGTAATTCATGTTGGTTTTGTATTGGTTGTGTTGTATTCAAATAGAAATTGGTAAGATGCATCATTGCATGTATAGAAAGAAAATTTTCATAAGTGAATTGGTGTAAATTCATCATAATAGAATTACTTGGTTCAATGATGTATGCCCTTGATTTTTTATTATTGTAATGATTCTATGAGAAAACACATATCCTATTGTTATGTAAACTCGTGTAGAAGTTTGTTCAAATCCAATTGCATCATGGTACCCTTGGGTGTTATGAAAATGTACTTGTGTCAAAAATGTCCTTGTGAGATATGTGTATGTCCTGATGTTGCATCTAATGGTAGTGAATTATGGTGTGAGTTTATGCATATCCTCGTGAAGGAAGGCATTAAGTGACTAAATGTTTATCTTTCCATGCCAATATCATTATGAAGTTACCTTGTACATAACCATTATGTGCCTTACGTGGATCTAGGTTTGGAAATCATGTGGGAAAGTTGGCCCTTTCTAAAATTAAGTGTGTAAAGAAATGGATCCACGGAGTTTTTGACTTTTGATAGAGAGTTGGAGTTAAATATACTTGTGGTAGAAATTGGTCTAGAGAGACTATTTCCAAATTATATTAAACAACATACTATGGATCTAGTGGGCTTGATAAATCTTACATGTATTATATTGATCCTAGAGGATACTCAAGCAGATAGTTTTTCTCAGGCTAGTTCTCCTAAGTTGGTCGACCTTAAAAGATCACTCAATGGAATTAGGGAAAGAGGATCCATGTATGACACAATATAAATAAATTCACATTTCTCTATCTAAAGAAATCCTTGTGTCATTGGAAAAAAATTGTAATGAGTTTTCCTCTCCAAATTAGAACCCTCATGGGATTACCTATTCCTATTAAAAATTGGATGGAAATATTATGGGGATGGAGTACTTCAAAGGGATTTTAGAATCTAGAACCATTAAGAAATCTCACTCTAAACTACCAAAAGTGAAAAATGGGGAAAAGAAAAGATGGGGACCTAAATTGGAAAAAGTGAAACTTGAGTTGGTTGGTAGTGCTAAAGGAAAAAGTAAGCTTAGATTAGAGAAGGGATTGTCCCTTCCCTAGACACCATGAAAATATTATATTGGAATGTCACGGTTATAATGCCCTTAAAAAAAGGTGTATGGTCAAGCGAGGGTTTGATCAAATGCAACCAAATGTAATTTTTCTTCATGAAACAAAATTGAGTTTAAAAAAAGCATATAGATTAATGGCTAGTTGGAGGTATTGGAAGGGCTCCTTTGTTGAGACTGAAGGATCCTTAGACAGACTTGGTGTTCTTTGGAACCTTCTTTCTGTTATAGCAAAAAATATAGCCCGTGACAAAAATTGGCAATTGCTTAAAGTCCAATCTTTGGTTATGTAAAAGGATCATTTCATCTTCAATATTTATTGCCCTACATGTGCATTTCAAAAAAGGATAGTAGTTGATGAGTTAACTCTAGAACTATAAGAGATAAATAGGGAATTTATTATTTTGGCCCGGACGTTAATGCCATCCTTTTGGCTGCAAAAAAGAAAGGAGGATATAGGCCCTATGAGTCAACCCTGTTTGATTTTCAAAATTTTATAACTAGGAATGGACTTTGGGAAGTACAAAGTTGTAATTGATCTTTCACTTGGATGAATACAAGACAAGGATTTCATAACATAGAAAATAAGTTGGATCAAATTTTTAGGTGAGAAATTGGGTTGAGTTGGGTGTGGTATTTAAGCTAGTATTCTTCTCATTTCTGGAACTTATCACTATCTAATTTCCTTTATTTTGTAACAAGATTCTATTCCAATTAGATGCCCATTTAAATTTATAGATATATAGTTCAGAGATGGAAATTTCAAAGAATAGTCAAACAATGACCTGGGCATCTACTCCAAGTTGGAAAGGTAAGAAATCTTTTATATTTTAGATGATAGGCTATTAGTTTAAACTTTTCATCCGAGAAAATTGTTTAATGTCAAAAAATTGTCTCATGCGGCCAAAATACGACAACCAAAATTAGACAATTTTTCAGCCATGTGAGTGGGATGATTGTGTGTGCATGAGATAAATTTCTAATGTGAGATAATTTTTAAGGACAAATTTTTGGCAATGTGCAATGCAGAGTTTATTCTGACCCCTGGGGTAGTTTCAAATGTACCAGTTTCAGTCAAGACAAGTTCTACATTGGGCCATTCATCTACAAACATTTATAGTGAAATGACTCTGCATAGACTGAAATGACATTCTGAGTGAGTTTGGCTTCTCCTACCCATGGATTTGGTGTTGTTAATTTCATTATTACCATGCCAAAAACCATCTTAGACAGCTTGTTGAAGGAGAGAAAAATGTGTGCGGCCTTTAGTGAGTACCCTCGCGTATTGTTGAATGAAAATTTAGGGTTGGAGAGGGTAAAATTAGGGAATATTTCTAGGGATTTTCAAAGTGTCCCATCATTGAAAATATTAGAACTCTTATATTGTGTGAGATTAGATGGGGAATGTGTTAGAAAAATGGTCAATGCTCCTCTCGGGATTCATGACAATGGACTAACCGCCTCCTATGGATTCTATAAGTCTAGTGGTTGTATTAGGCATTGGCATGTCGATCTTTTGGTGCAACGATAACCACACTAGTAACAAGTGGTATCAGAGCTTGGTCACAAGTTTGAATCCCCTCGGATAACACTGAGGGGAAGATTGTTGGAAAAATGGTCAGCGCTCCCCTCGGGATTTGTGACAATGAACTAACTGTATCCTATAGATTCTATATGTCTAGAGGTTGTATTAGGCATTGACAGGTCAATATTTTGGTTCAATGACAACCACACTTGTAACAGAATGGATGGTTAGTGTGGGCACCATTCAGATTTTATTGAAAGTATACATTTTAGGAAGTGAAGCAATAACTCAACAATGGATGGAATGCAATGAGAAAAAGAGGAATGACATCTAGAGGTGGTGAAAGGGTTCATTCGTATGGTAATGTTGTGCTCCTAAGATATTTTCTCTTGATTCACGAAATATATTTTGTTCCTCATAGTAATACACATGTACTTTTATTTTACTAAAAAATTAGAATTTTGTTGTAAAACAAATTTCCATAAAAATTGGTGATGTCTTATTTGCAGGTGAAAATCAAAGATCTAAAGGGAAAAGTGGTATTGTTTCTCATTGAATGAAAATTTCTTTGAAATTCTAGAACTCATAGAGGCACCCAACACTACTCAATTGGTCCATCCCTAAAAATAAATTCAAAACAAGAAAATAGACAAAAAAATTATTACTTTGAACACAACTTCTTCTTCGGTCCGCATCCACAAAGTCCATATAAGCATGGAATAATTAACAACAACCATCATCAACAAACCAAACTGATTTAAAGGACCCATTGTAAGCAGTTGTACTCCACAATCTAATATAGTGTGAGATCTTGACAGATCTATTTGAACCAAGATATTGGCATTTAGCATGAGTTTCAAAATGGGCATCATACCCTGACATTACACCATGAACTTTTGGCTTCAGTTCCAAATGCAACATCAGAATATGACAAGATATATGGAACAACAAAATAAGTGGATTTGAAGAGAGTCTCATTTTGGAAAATTTGAAATAAGTGGATTTGAATATGACAAGCTATAATATTTGATATTCCTCTAAAAAGGTGAGAAGTCTCATTTTGGAAAAGTTCATGGAAAATGGACAGTAGTTCCATACTTCCATAATTTTCATCACCACCCGACATAGTTCTCGAAACATCATTGAGATCAGACACTACATTTTGAAATTGATATGAAGCTAAATAAAAAGTAACTTACTTTATATTAATACTAGAACTTGCATTGAAAGAAGGTGCAAGGGATATGTCGATAGGTCTTTGATGTGAAAACATAATTGGAACTTTATATAATAAAAGGAAATGTATTAAAGTGTTGTTCTACAAACATGTTTCATTGTAGGAGGAAATCTTGTACGTAGCATCCACTGTGGATGAATTAAATAGAAAATATTTTACCAAAGATACAACAATGAATGGTAATCTTATATGCAGGTGAACTCATTCCCTTGTAGGGAACCATTAAGCTAGATCCAACTAAATCGGTCGATTGCTATTTATCCATGTTACTTACATGCATAGTTGATTGATCATCGCTATTCTATTCTATGGTTTTCTGATGTTACATTAATGTAATTTACTTTCCTAAGTATTAAAGAGACCATATGTACATCTAAAATGAAGCAAATGCATTGGAATGAAGATGAACAAGTTCAAACTTCTCAAATATATCAAATGTATCTCAAATTTGGGATCCCATTTGAGCAGAAAGGGTGCTCTTTTGTTGAGCAGCTAGAGAGATGTGGATGAAGCATATTCATAGAACGATATCAACTACAGTATATTCTTTTAGGATATGATTAGAGTAATATCTCAGATCTAAAAAGTCCTCGTGATCTATTTAGGCAATATACAAAGATGTCATGGACGCCATACATGAAATAGATTACATTCAAATAATATTAGATGACAAATATTTCAAAAAATGTGTACCAACAACATTGAAATGTGAGATTGAAAACACCATCAAGTAGGCCCAGAATCCAATTCATGCTTAGTTCATATAATTATAACCCAGGTTCATAACAAATAAATTGAGTCAGTTTTCTAGATTTTTTTGTTGGTTTAAAAACCTACGGGCTATGCAGAATGTCCAAGAATCCCTTCAATAATCAACAGAGTTCGGGGACATCCCTGGTCATCCAAGTTGTTGTGCCCCTCATGACTATATCTTAAATGTTTTTGGTCTACCCAGGGGGTTAGGGAGAGTCCCAGGGACACTTTTGAGGCATGCCCCATTCCCCAATATATGATGAGAATGCGGACACCCAGAAAAGACTCAAGGATACATCTTTGTATACACTGATATTATATATAGAAAAATTTAAGAGTTGAATCCCAAATAACAGTTCACAATATAAACTAAAAACATGGATTATGAATATATATGTTATCAAAATGTGTTTAAAGTTGCACTTCCATTACAACAAAGAAATCAGCCACACAAAAAAATAAACTTCAAAAAAGATAGCATAAGGAGCAGCATAATGAATATAAATTGGTGCATTGCAGTTTCTGCAATTGAAAAGGAGATTATAGAGTCTCAAATTACACTAGCCATTATATGAATGCATTGTCTCAATCTAAGAGTAAATGATTTTTACTTTCACAATCCATGCTCTACTTCTACACTCTAATTCTCTATTTTCCTCTTCCTGATATTGAATTGTTGAGTGTGATCCAAAACGTCAAGCATAAAAAGATACACATATTGAATCAGAAGCTCACACAACAACCCAATAGATTGTGGAAAACTCATACCAACTACTTTAAAAATCTTCATGTGTAGGTTTAAAAATTAGTTTGGAAGAACCATGCACACACCTAAAGAATAAGATATCAAATACATGAGAATTCTGAAATTATACATGCTACCCAATGGAGTTAATCTCACACTAACATGGTATAAAAATCATACTACTGTAACTGAACATATGAATCAAACAACAAAAATGAAGTACTGTAATTGAACATGTGAATCAAACAACAAAAAAGAAAACATATTTTACTACATAAGAAAACAAAGTTGTCATTATAGAAACTAAAGAGAAATTTTGATTTCTTGGAAAAACACCAGACCAAAACCACTCTAATTGAATACCCTTTGGCCTAATTTTAATCACTAAGGATAAAAAATATATCCACTATTATAAAGCACAAAGCAACTCAAAGTGAGTACAAAAGAGTTTTAGAAAGATAAAAACATCTAGGCAACGTCACCTTTAAGAATTTACAACAATTAAATTATGCAATACAAGATTGCAAGGCCAAAGCCCACATTCCCAATGGCAAGAATGTTGTGTGCAAAAATACAGTAAGCAGATTTGACTGTTAATCATCAAGTGCATAGTCTGCGCTCACAAGACTCATATTTCACAATGAAACATAATCCAATCTATAGTCAGCATTTGTTATGTTTAAACAACATTCTATTGGAAAAAATCTGAGTTCTTTGTTTGAAATAAAATCACCAATGTTGAAATGAATCACAATTGGTGAGAACCAATGCACTTTCCTCCAAATCAATAAGTTGGACACTTGGTTACTACAATAAATTATAATAAAATGAACTTAAATTCTTCAATGTGAGATCAATGTACCGGAGCAACATTTGATGCTCTTAATTAAAACATGCAATAGCCCACTATACTTTATGGAGAGTGGCACATTGTTCTGATCACCCTAAAGCTTGTACTTGAGGATTATTGTAGAAAACTGTTGATGTTTGTAGCATCGATCAGATAAAATATTGATTTTACGATAATAGATAAATTGTGATATATATATATATATATATATATAGAGTTATATTTATTATTATTGATATCTATTATATATATTTATTATCTATTATATATATTATAGTAATCATTGTTATAATATAATAATGATAATAAATTATCATTATTATACTATAACCAT
>MU224205.1:482387-492795 GCA_018584345.1 Thuja plicata
TTGTAATGTCGACCATAGTTATTAATATACTATGCTTTACCGATCACTTAATATCGGTTTGTAAATAGTGGTCGGCATATTAATAAATGTCGATGGTATATAGTGGTCGACATATTAACGTCGACAATATATTATATAAACGGTGGTTTGTATATTATGATGAATACCATAACGGGTTGAATATTGTATAGCAGGAGTACATTTACTACTGACGGTTTCTTAAATTATAACGTGAGTTGTTAAGAACAGTCACGCCTATGATAGGTGTTACTCCTTGAGGAGTCACATCTATCATAGACGTGACCCTTCTTTTATTACACATAATATATATATGGTGATCGATCTGTTTCATACTTACACTGAAATTGATAAGTGTGAAGTATCTTGAACAGCGATCAATACATTGCATTATAATTATGAAACAATACCATCAAACCTGTGAAAACAACAAAAACAATTGTCTAAATGGAAAAATGTAAATAATTGCATCAAAGAACCTCCATATGTTTCCCAAAATCAACAAGAGCAACATATTTTAATTGTGTATAGCTAAATCCCAAAACAACTAGACACAAAATAACAAAGGCCATTGTTACTGCTTGAATTCAGATCAAAAAGATAACATGAGGGACACCTCTAGAATATTTCTAAAGGTATCATTAACATGTAAACAAGAGGCTACAAACTTGATAAAAACTAAATATCTACCTGAAAATCACTATGGAAGGCAATAGGAAAAGTAGAATGACCATGAACGCTCACTTAAACATAAATGCATGAATTTCTAACTAAACAAGAGAAACAAATATTAAATGTGTTTAATTAAAATCTTATAGCTAGCTAACTACAGAAAAGCGTACACCATTGCCATGACCTTAAAAATGTAACCAAAACTCCATTATCAGTTGTCATGTAACCCCACATTCTCTAACCTTCTAGATAAGAATAATAATTCTAATTATGGTCAAGTTTACTGCATATGCACATCTGTACAATTTACACCAATCTTGTATATCTGTATACAAGCACTCAATAGTAATCAAGACAATGGCAAGCACATGACATTAGATTGAAAAATCATAGTTGTTTCAATATTGTATTAAGGAAATAAATTGCTTCTAATAGTGTAAAAAATAACAGTCCTACAAAGGTCCAGATTTGGGAAGCATGTGGAACAATGAAATCTAACATGATTAGCAATCTACATCAGAATTACCCCATGGAATTCAATATTAGTAAACAAAAACAATGAGCCAGTGAGAAGACATGGTTACATAGTACAGTGTGATGACCAACATGCATTGGAGCATATAGATCAATTCTCACAGAATAGATAAGAGTTGTAAAAAAAAACCAATTTATTGTGTATAAAACAAAAATAAGTTAAGAGCTATGTCTAAATTTATTTTAGCAATGTAAATAACAATTCTAAAATAGTCCAACATATATGAGGTTTCAGGGCTATGGTATATCAGACATGGGTTTGAATCTTCTACACCAAAATGATTCTGACAGTTAAAAATTGATCAGGCAGCATGCGGTAATCTGGGTGAGGCTGATACTGAGGTGAGTGCTGACTGGGAGACAATTATTCACAAGCTTCATTGGCTTCATCTTTTATCTATCAAAAAACTCTAGCATCAAGGTCACTCTTTGGTATTTATTAAAAGCCTTTCAAAAGGCTATTTTTTTGAATTGGCAACTCTCCGGTATGCTAGATGAAGCTAAAAATTTTATGATCTAATTTTTCTGACATAAGCTTTATTCATTGTCTTTGAGGTGGTGTAGATAATGTTTTGGCGAATCGGGGTATTAACCAAAACCCTTGTTTGGTTGCTGGCAACCATCATAAGAGGTTTTAACCTTGCACTTGGATTTGGCACCTTATGCTAAATTCTCTTTAGAAGGTGATGATGTAATGGTTTAGTTGTTAATTCCATCAGTTCTCTTGAATCCCTTACCACATGTATTTCCCTTCTCCTGGTGTTGTCTTTATTTTTTAAATTTTAGCAATGTATTAGCTAGAGTTTGGTGTCATTATATTGTTTATTGGTTTTGTGAGTGGCTTTTGGTGGCATTCATCTGCATATCCTGAGAGCACATAGTGGTTGATCCTTTTATGCTCTCTGTTATTGCAAAGGAGCCTGTCATAGGTAGGGGTCACAATCCCTCCCATTGAAGAAAGGTGACTGATCACCAGATGTACAAAATATTTCACTGCACTAATGAAATTTCCCTGGATTTAGTCAATGCATTCTTGGACCAGAAAGTTTGGTAGATAGTCATTTTCTTTATCATGAGAATCAATTGTGGAAGGATTTTGGTGGGGGGAGAGGAGCCAACAATTCTGTTAGGCAAGGTGCATAAGTGGGAGTAAGATATAGAGATCATAGAAGGTTTTGTAGTGCATAAACTTATGTTGGTTTTGGGTGTAAACATGAGTGTGGTTTAAAAAAGCAACTCTTCTCTTGTGTCAGTTCAACCGAAGTTTTAGTAGTTGTAGGCTTTCTGTCTAGACATGCAAAAGGTGGAAGTTAGAAAATCATTCGCGGATGGCTCGTATTAGCAAACGCAAGAGATTAAAAATAACTTTACTCTGTCTTCCCTAGACAGGATCCATCTTGTTTGGGCTCGACAGATCAGGAAAGAGGTCATTCGCATTGCTTCTAGCGTGAAAATGGTAGTTCTAATTAAGGTCCAGTTTTGTTAGAAGCATAAAGTCGGTAATATTTATTCACTAATTATAATTCAAATCAAAGCTGCAAAATTCAAAATCATAACCAGGATATAACAAAGAAGTGAGAAAGCACAACTATTCACATCATAGTGGCAATTAATATGTATTGGTACTCATACTTCTTCTAAATTTATATATTGCTTGCTAATAACATACAACAATAATAATTAACAGTTGCTTTGAATTTCCAATTAAAATCACCTTGCAGTATTTAAATCGAGGTAAGCAAGCAAAACTGTAGTGAGAAGACATGTTTATTTAGCATGAAACTCCAGTCATATATTAAGGCTTAACTAATTCTAACATCATGACAAAATAAGAAGTTAAGATTACTGCACATAGTGAATAATGATATTTAAGACCCATCTTGTTTTTTCAAAAGAAAACAAATTCAAATTGGAACAAGCTATGCGACAGTTAAGATACACAGCTATCCACTATTGTCAGTGACTTGGAAATGTTCTGAAGCTCTAAAAGCTTCTGAAAAATGTAAATGACAATTCAAAATGAGAACAAAAAATTTCAGTTTACAGATACAATAGTAATATGCATGCCCTACTTCCTGCCACTTGTGATTCCCCCATTGCACTTGACTCTAAATCACTTATAATGATGAATTGTTTTGACAAGTTTGTTTTAGACCCTGATTTATATTTCCAGGTAAAACTACTCAAGAGGATCCAGAATTGGAACAAGAAGATGGGTCCAATTTAAGAATGCACAGCCACATACAGTTGTCCGCAACAATAATCTCATGAATTGAGCCCCAAAATGGTCTGAATGTTGTGATTTCTTTTCTGCAACTATATTTTGACTCCATAATGTTCAGCCTTACAACCTAACTATCAAATAGGAACACGAAATAAAATTTACTCTGTGGCATACAACTTCTCTCACATATTAGACATTAATTTTCTTCTCTAAGAAGTAGAACTCTTAAAGCTCCATTTCACATTTCTGAGTAGATCAACTCAAAAAAGCTTAAAACCGGAGCAATTAGACAAAAGGACACAACATGCGGCTTCTGTCATGTATCGGTACCTAAATTATAGCTCAAGACAAAATTTATTTCTACAACTAAATTAAGCCTCGCTGATTTTGAGTCCACAACCATTCAACTCTCAATTTCAATAGAAAACTGCATTTCCTCAGGTTTCTCAACAAACACACATCAACAAACCAATCAAAGAAACAACTACTGACACTCAGGTGTCACTACAATCATTTATTGAGCATAATATGCTTCCAAAAGTAATAAAAAGAATGAAAAGACAAAAGACACAATGCAACTGAAATGTACATATTCTCAAACAAATGCTTAAAATGAACGATGCACTTAAATGATTATCATTTGTGAAACTTATCTGCATTGATGATTCCCTGGTTTGAGACAAAATTAACGACAGGGAAAATGAGCTCCTTCCCTGAATGTGGCCTTGGAGAAACATTGCACTTTGTGATGGCAGAAATGATGGGAAAATAGAAGGCGGTTGTTTTACCCGATCCAGTCTGTGCACAAGCCATCAAATCCCTGCTGACCAGCTAGATGGGTATTGCATACCTCTGCAAGGGAGCGCGCTTAACATAGTTGCAGCGCTTTATATTTATTGATTTCTATAAAAGTGCTCACTGGTGGAGGGTTTCGACAGGAATGTCTTCATAGGCCTCAAACTTTATCCGTGTTTTCTAGGTCAAACAGTGTGGTGGTAACATCAGGCTTCAAAAGATGGACTACAAATGGACTTGGTTCAGGTGTAGGTGGCTTCTTAGCCTATTGGGGTTCCCCTGCAAGCGAGGATTTGGATGAGGTTTAGAAAAGGTTCTATCATTTCTTCCCAGGCTTTCCTCCAGACAAAATAGCACTTCCAGAAGTCTCTCCATCATATATCTACAAAACAATAGATTATCTATCACATATATATTATTTATATCATATTAACAGGTGTATATGGAAAATAAAATAGGAAGATAATTCAGTCTTATTATAGAAAATATTCAATACAATAAATCTCACCTAACACAGAACTTCCACAATGTGTTATGGAAAGCTATTTGCCTCCACTACCTAATGATGAAATATAATTCCACAGAGCCTGCAATTTTGAGCAGAGAGCAATGTAAGTTGTACTCAAACAGCTAGACGAATTCATAGAAACGTGAGGCAGTCATTTAAACAATGTGTGGAAGAGTCAATTGATGTGAGACGTGAGGCTAGGAAGTGGCAAGAAAGGTACAAAGCCTCTTGAACATGGTTTACTACTTTCCTATTTCTGACTTCCGTAGCAGAAAACCGGGTGTGAGACAGGTTTCAGGCGTAAGACAGGTTTTCTCCTGGTCCGTACACGAGCGACCTTTCAGGAGAAGCCTTTCGGCTTAGTTCTTCGTCGTACAAGATTAGAATGGAGGGATTGATTAAGTTCATAGAAGAAACATAAGTTTTCTTGTGGACAACCGCTATCTCAAATATTAACACCAATGTTTTAAAGGTAAGAAAAATGTTCTTTAAAATAATACCACCGCCAAAATATTAATAGATTATAGGGTATGATGTAAACTTCCAAATTAAACATTATGAAATTATAGGTTATGATGTAACACTTCTAATTGATATCAACATTAAACTTGTTAATAAGGCAATCAACAACAAAGATAATCACCAAAATGTTAGAAACTTTATATTTGGAGGGGTATAAATAGAATATATAAAAATGATAAAATAATCTTAATATGATTTTTAGCTAGATATTGTATGGAGAAATATATTAGTAAAGATGTTAATAAGTAATTTGTCATTGTCTTGTGCAAATAAGTATCGCAAAATATTATATACCTTCTAATAATTATTATATTATGAAATTCTTGTAAAACTATTATAAAATTTTATTTTTTCATCGTTATTAATAAAAAGAGTATCTATCTTATTTTAAAAAAAAAACATTGCAAATTTATTATATATTAATTACTTTATTGTATTTTTTTATTTATATCGACTAATATAAATGCAAGACCTAGATGAATTTCATTGAAGAGATATTTTATGCAATTTAAGTTGAAGAACACTGGACAAATAAGAATTCACCAAATAAATAAGTCATATCCAATTCTCTCTAAGATGGTTATTAGTACTTGTCGTTAGGTAAATACTATTGCAATGAAAAATGTTTAACTAGTGATTAAAAAAGTTTGCTTCCACCAATTGTAAGGAACTATTTTTATATTTATAAAATTGTATTTCTTCTCCTAAGTGTACATATGTATTTTTTAACTTTATAAATATCAAAAATTATTTTTCTTCATGTTCATTGGTTAATTCATTTTGGGGTCTTAGACACGGATTTTTTGGATGTTTGCACGATTAGAGTTTTTCTCTCCTATTTTCCAGGATAATGGATCTCTAGTGTTCCTTCCCACTCCTCTCACAACTTTATGGTGACTAAATTCTACGCTTTCAGTTATTTGTTTCTCTATTTACGCTATGTAATATAGTTTGTAATTGGTTTGCCTAGAATAATAAACATCTCTAACCTACACAAGGCTGCCACAGTATAATTTTTCATGCCGATATTTGTGCTGCAACAACTAGCTTCATGCGATGGTTATCTTGGAACTTATATCAACATTTTACCACTAGACATGGAGATTTGTTTCATAACCACTATCTTTTTTCAAACCTAACATGTTATTCATTGATTATATTGTTTGATTGAGAAACAATAACGTCGCTCGCAGCTTTCATTGCTTCCAGCATCTTGCATCGGCAAGAACAACTTCAAGGTAAGTATGTGATGGTCACACCTACGGCTCTATTTAAAGGTGCGAATGCAGTTTATTTGAAGTAGTAGAAATTTGTTTATAAGAAAACAATTTTTGAAATAAAATATTTTTTAGTTTTATTCTGGTCTATGTTTGTTTGTAGGATATCCACAGATAGGATATTACAGACCGGAACCACTTATGGTTGTGTCATTGTAGTATTCATAGGCTTCGCCAACAAAGGAGTCATGGGGTCATCCATATTTATTTTTTCTTTTGTTATATAGATTAAAGATCTTCAATAAAATTGTTTTGCCTTATATATTCTAGTGGAGATTAAAGAAATTTTGCAAATGAAAATTTGCCTTATTTTTATTAAATTTCTATCGTATGATACATTTCTCCCTTTCTCTTTTGTGCTGCAGAGGATATTTTATGTGTATATGTTGTGTGGTCATCATTATTTTGTGCATTGAACAACTTCCCAATCAACTCTAGGGTTTTTTGTTATTATTACTCTGATATCTTCTTGGGCATCGAGTTTATGCTGATTATATGTGGGAAGCGTATACACACTATTTATAGCCAGTGTAAATTTTATAGCCAGAAGGACAATAAATATAAGAAAGAAGAAGGAAAATCAGTTAGGCATTCTATCCATAGAGATCAAATAGAAGAGAGCTGATTTTGAGGGGATTTGAAGCTAGAACCTAAAATTTCACAGGTTTGCTCAAATTTGTTTTTATGGTTCGTTGTTGATTTTTTGTTTTTCATTTTTTGATTTGGGATTATTTTTTCTTTTGGGCAGATCAGATCAATGGAGGGCTTACATGCTATTGATCTCAAAGAGTTTGGAATTGTAGTTTATGTTGTTTTTGTTTACTTGATGTTCTTTTTTCCCCGCGATCCAACCAATCTCGCAAAGACCATTCGGCGGATATGCAATGTGTAGTACAGGATCCCGGATTGTGTTCATATCACTGCAGAATGTCGTGACCTTTTGTACAAAATTTTTGTGGTGGATCCTGCCAAGAGGATCACTATTCAGGAGATCCAAAATCACGGGTGGTTTGTGAAGAAGTTAAGCACAAATGCAGCAGGATATTGTTAATAATGGGGAGGAGAAGGAAGGTCAGAGCATGGATGAGATAATGACGATGATAGGGGAGGCTAAGAAAAGAATCCCTGCATCTCACGGATTAGAGCGTGAGGGGTGATACAACCTTGAGGTGGATGATATGGATTTCATAAAGGAGGACATTGTTTGTGCAGCCTAACTAATTGGGGGGCTTTCTGTCACACTTCTTCTGCAAGCTTGTATGATCAAAATCATGGCTTACCTTTACTCTTTGCATTTTACTGCACTGAATGTACTGCTTTTTTCTGTGTAAACAAGAAACACTTTGCATGAAGGTTTTTGTTTTTCTGTGTTTCAATTCTAAGGTTTGGTTAGTAGTCGTTTGAACACACACACACACACACACACACACACACACACACACACATATAGTTGTTAAATTATAAATGTCAAAATATTTTAAAATGTGGCGATTAATTAAATTATTGTCATGTCTTTGTGATCTATTTTATGCATTACCATAATAAAGAAGCTCGTATCTGAATAAATTTGTTTATACTTCTATTAAAAAAATTTATTAACAAGTTATTTTTTTATTAACAAGTTACGTACTCAAAATTGTACAGCTACTAATGCAAATTAAGTCTTTGTTATTAAAAATTTATGAAACAAAACTACAACTACTAATGGACCTATAAATGCCTTTGAAGTATAAACTAAACTAGAGTTTATTCTTTATTCCCACTTACAATTTACAATTATTTAACATTTCCTTTTAAAAATCAAATTAAGAGACAACTATATTTGTATAAAAATATGATGAAAAATATGTATATACTAAAACATTTTTTATAGTTAATTAAAATTAAAGCTAGTTACACAACTTAAGGCAAGTACTAGCCACTACGTGACACTTGTTTTAATTATGCTAAACTTTAATGTGACCGGTGGCATTTTATGAAGTTTTGAAAACTTTATCAGAAACAATGAGATCCTCAAAACTTCACCTGGTATATCATCCTTGGTAACAGTTTTAAAGACATTATTGGCCTCGATGAAAATATGGAATTTTTCTAGAGTCAAGACATTTCACTATGCTTCTAGAACTACCATCAGAAGCTAATATAGTTATAACAAGTGCCATGTAGTGGCCTGTATTTGTCGTAATTAGTTATAATTATAATTATATATGTAAATTTAATTCTAATTTTATTATAAATATTAAGTATATTATAATTAATAGTTATTTAATAAAAATAAAATTATTATAGATGAAAAATTAAATAAGAAACATTGTATAAAATCTTAAAAATAATATTTAATAAGTTATATTGTATATATTATAGTTTCATTCCTATAGTTATAAATGTAAAATTTTTAAATATAGTTATAAATTTTAAATGTAAGGTAGAATTTAAATAATAAATTATATTATATATTATAGAATAATATATATTATATTTTAGAAATTATAATAATTATTTATTATTTATAATATATATTGAAAATATAATATAGTAAATATTTTAGAATATATAATAGTTATATATTATAATTTTGTTTAAATATATTGAAATTGAATTTTGTAATGAAAATAACATGTTTATAGTAATAAAATATAAAATATAGTATCTCATAAAAATATACTATATTGTAAATTAAAAGAATAATAACTGTATGAAAAAAAGGGGTCCTATAACACCAAACAAATTCAACCAATCATATTGAAGATAAATAATTTGTAGAATATAGAAAATGAATAAATAAATATCCAAACTTTAGAAATACTCGAACAAGAAAAAATAGTGACTTATCGTTGGTTGATTGGTACAAAACTAATTAACTAATTGTGCACAAGTGAATGCAATAGTATATTGCCTAAGACAAATACAATAATATCACCCTAACCCAATATATAAAGTACACAATGTGTTATTAATGCCAAATTATTGGTGGTGGTTAATATAGTTTAGAAAACTAATTACAAGCTCGATAAGTCAATGAGTGTTTTGGTGATGTGAAGCAGTTTCAAGTGGTTTTGAGATTACATTCGCCCCTGAGATGGTTCTAGGAACCATGGAAAATAATGTGAAAATCATGTTCCAAATCCTATTTTGGAACATGGAGATAGAATTTCATCAAAGTTTATGGAATTCGTCTTTATACCTGCAAATTTCATTTGTTTAATACTTTCTAAAACCTTTTCAACAATCTTTTTGTTCCATATCCTACAATCGCCACAGTTTCATGAGATATTTGAGCAAATATGTGAGGCATTTTGTCAAACAGGTTACTTGCCTCATCTATTTTCTTTCTTATCTTCCATTGTGAAATGGTGTTTTCTAGGGTACAAATCTGTGATCATTTTTTGGAGAATCCTTAAGGGCCCATTTTTTTCATGGAATTTGTGCACGCTGGAATTGCCAATTCTAGAATGGAATCCATTCTGGCAATTGGGCTATTCTCAAAATGAATTCTAGAATTAGGCTGTCCTGTTTGGTTCACCTGGAAGATGACTGAGAAGATGCAGATTCTGCGTTTGGTTCCACAAAATTGGAATTGGAATTGGAACTTTGTTTTTGCACACATACACATATATACACACACACATGTGTTTGTGTGTATACACACACATGTGTATATATACACACATACACATATATACACACACATGTGTATATACATACACACATATGTGTGTGTGTATATATACACACATGTGTGTATACACACATGTGTATATAAACACATACACACACACACACACACACATATATATATATATATATGTGTGTGTGTGTGTGTGTATACACATACACACACATACACACATACACACA
>MU224205.1:493021-528251 GCA_018584345.1 Thuja plicata
ACACATATATAGACATATATACATACATTTGTGTATATATATACACATATACACACATATGTGTATATATACATGTGTGTATATACACTTGTGTGTATATATACACACATGTATATATATATACATCTTTATAGTAATATAATATACATTATTGAAACAAAAATGGGAATGAATTTTCCTTCCCAAAATAATACTTTCAATTCCAATTCCAATTCCAGGTCTAAGAAGGAATTGTAGAATGCTCAAAATGACCCAAAATTAGAATTCGCATAACCCTATTCCAATTTTTAATTTTGGAACCAAACAAGGAATTAAACATTTTGGGAATTTACAAATGCCAATTCCCATTCAATTCCAATTCCACCCCTCAACCAAACGGGCCCTAAAGGGTTTTAGAAAATTGAGATTGAGCAATTTGGACGTGGTTACTTCTAGTCCCTTGTTTTTACAAAGGCTGGTGGGTAATACAATTTATGGGGAACTCCTTAAAATGAATTATACAATTTCATGTGACACATTAATATATGATCAAGTTATGTTGAATTAATTTAGTTTTTTGGGAAAATAATAGGAAATGAAGTTTTTCTTTTTAGTAAGTTAATTTGTTCATTGCCAAGTTTAGTTTATGATTTATTATCTTGTTAAAAATTAGTTCATTAGGGAATATATATATATATATATATATAATTGGTAAATAATTGGAATTTGGAAATTGGACGGGTGTTTGGTTCAAATAATGTAATTATTAGATAATTTATAGAATTTGAGGTTTGAACTTATTGAATTTGAGAGATACATTTTGGATATAATTATGTTTTCCAAAGTTTTGTGTAGTGTTTTCTAAAAAAAATATGCACACAATAGCAATTTAATTGATTGAGAATATAAGTGGGTTTAGATGATTCAAAGTTGGGTTTATCCAGCACAACCACTCGATAATACTTGTTCCTAGTAGCTCTAAATCTGATGAAATGTTTGTTATATTGTGGTGACTAATCAGGAAAGTACTATCCAGGAAAGTGTTTTACCTTTCTATAATGTATGGAGTTTGACTTATTTTCAGCCAATTTGTGGGCTGACTTGTTCTAACCCTAAAGTGACATAAAGATTGTATAAATTGGCTTAGGGTTAGGTTTTTGTATTATGTTGAATGTTTTACGACGGTATTGAGCTGTAAGGGATTGTGTATTGCGATCAGATTATAATCACTGGATAATACAAAGATTAGACTTGTTGTTTGGTGGACGTAGCCCAGGGATTGGGTGAACCACATTAAATCTTTGTGTCTTGTGTTCTCTTCTGTTTTGGTTTATTATCTGATATTGGTTAGTATTTTTGCAAGTAATTGTTAGATTTTTATCTTTTACTCCTAACAAGTGGTATTAAACCGAGGTTTTCTTCAGTTATCCTTTGTAGGAAGATCTCATGGTTGAGTGGGAGTAATGGAAGATGAGGGTAAGTTGAAGGTTGCGAAGTTTAACGGGCAAAACTTCCAGTTATGGAAAATGCAGATGGAGGACTATCTCTATCAGAAGGATTTATGGCGATCATTGGAAGGAGTGATCAAGAAACCCATTACTATGTCTCTGGAGGATTGGTATATTATGGATATAAAGGCATTGGGTAGCATTTTCTTATGCCTGGCACAATCGGCGGTGTTTAATATTATCAAAGCAAAGACAACAAAATAGTTGATGGAAACCCTTGCAAAGTTGTATGAAAAGCCTTCCGCTTTGAATAAGATATTTCTTATGAAGCGTTTATTTAATATGAAGATGGTAGAAGGTGGGTCAGTGACTGATCATTTAAATGAGTTTAATACAGTAACTAGTCAATTATCTTTTGTAAGTATAAATTTTGATGAAGAAAATAGGGCTCTTTTGATTGTGTTCTTTGCCAGAAAGCTGGAATAGCTTTATAATGGTTGTTAGTAATTCTGTTTCTAATTCAAACACCCTAAAATTTGATGATGTTGTTGGTGTTATTCTAAGCGAGGAAATTTGTAGAAAAATCTCAGGCGGATCTACATCAGGTAGTGTTTTGAATGCAGAAAGCAGAGGGAGAACAAGAGATAGAGGAAATAACTCTAGATATCATGGGAAATCATGAGGGAAGTCAAAGGGAAAGAGGTCTCAATCAAGAGGACCTAGTGATTGCTGGTACTGTGGAAAACCAGGTCATAACAAGAAAGATTCTTGGTCTCGAAAGAATAAAGGAGACAAACAGGATGGCAATAAGGAGGCAAATGTGGTAAGTAATAAATCTGACGATGATGTTTTGGTCCTTTCCCTTGAAAATGATGATGATTCATGGGTTCTAGATTCAGGGGCTTCTTTCCATGCCACACCCCATAGGAGTTATTTTATTGATTATGTCCAAGGTGATTTTGGGCAAGTTTATTTGGGAGATAAGGAACCCTATCAAATTGTTGGGAATTGAAGAATTAAGATTAAGTTGCATAATGGGAATCATTGGCTACTACAAGAGGTAAGACATGTTCCAAGGCTGAGTAGAGATTTAATTTTAGTAGGGCAACTAGGTGATGAGGGTTGCACAGTTACTTTTAATGATAAAAATTGGAAGGTTTCAAAAGGTTCCTTAGTAGTAGAAAAAGGTATGAAAGTAGGCACCTTATATCTTTGTATAAGTAATATTGTTCCTTCTACTTTAACTGTTACAGAGAAAAATGAATGTTCAGGAATAGTTGTTGCAATTGAGTAGGTTGAACATGAAATAGTTGTTGTGGATACAGAAACATCATTATGGCACAACAGAATTGGGCACATGAGTGAGAAAGGTATGAAATTACTTCACTCAAAGAAAGTTTTACCAGGTTTGAAATGTGTAAATTTGGATTTATGTGAAAGTTGTGTGTATGGGAAACAAAAGAGAGTTATTGTCTTGAAGGGTGGGAAGGAAAAGAAAGATGATAAATTAGAGCTTGTACATACAGATGTATGGGGCCAGCTAATGTATCTTCCCTTGGTGGATCTTTATATTATGTTACTTTCATTGATGATGCAACTAGGAAAGTATGGATTTATTTCCTTAGGCAGAAATCTGATGTGTTTGAAACTTTTAAGAAATGGAAAAGCTTGGTTGAGAATGAGACAGAGACAGGTAAAAGATTAAAATGTCTCACATATGATAATGGTGGTGAGTATTTCAGCAAAGAATTTAAAGATTATTGTTCCTCTAATGGTATTCGTAGGCAAAAAATGGTTCCAAGGACTCCACAAGAAAATGAAGTGGTTGAACGCATGAACAGGACAATAATGGAGCGTGCAAGGACTATGGGATTTTATGTTGGGATCCCCTTAAACATGTGGGCAGAGGCTGTAAATACTTTTTTTTATTTAATTAACAGATGTCCCTCTACTCCTTTGGGTTGTGGTATTCCAGAGGAAGCATGGACCGGTAAGAAGGTAAGTTATCCTTTTCTCAAAACCTTCAGTTGTGAAGCATTTGCACACATAGATTTTGAAAATACAACCAAGCTAGAAGAAAAACCAAAGAAATGTGTATTTATTGGCTATGGAATTGATGAATTTGGCTATAGACTTTTCAATTTTGAAAATCATAAAATTGTAAGAAGCAGGGATGTCATATTCAATGAGAAAGTGTTGTACAATGATCTATTGCGACAACATGAGAAGAAATACACTGATTATGTAGAGTTGGATGATACTCCAATAGATAATGTTCCAATAATTCCTTATGCTCTGCAACAATAGAAACAACAAATACCACACACCCCAGTGAATGTTAGACTGTCAACAAGGCTAAGTAGACCTCCAGATAGATTTTCACCTTCTTTGTATTCTATTTTATTAACTGATGTTGGTGAACCTGAATGTTATAATGAAGCTATGCAGGTGGATACAAAGCTTTAGTGTGAGTCTGCAATGACATATGAAATGGACGCCTTGCTGAAAAATAAGACTTGGGATTTATGTAGGTTACCTGTAGGTAAACAGGATTTGCAAAATAAATGGGTTTATAGGTTGAAAGAAGAAGATGGAGGTAAGAAAAGATTTAAAGCCAGATTAGTCATAAAAGGATTTGCACATAAACATGGTATTGATTTTGATGAGATTTTTTCTCCAGTTGTTAAAATGACTTCTATTCGTACTGTTTTAAGTATTGTGGCGACTAAAGATTTGCATTTAGAACAGCTTGATGTTAAAACAACTTTTCTTCATGGTGATTTGAATGAAGAAATATATATGGTACAACCACGGGGATTTGAGTTCAAGGGTAAGAAGAGTTTAGTGTGCAAATTGCAGAAAAGTTTATATGGCTTGAAGCAAGTACCTTGACAATGGTATATTAAGTTTGATACTTTAATGAATGATAATAGATACTCTCGATGTAATCCTAATCATTGTGTTTATTTCAAGAGGTTGAATAATGACAACTACATTATTCTATGTTTATATGTTGATGTTATGCTTGTAGTTGGATCTAACACATGGATCATATTAAGGGGTTGAAACAACAGTTAGCAAAATCTTTTTCTATGAAGGATTTGGGGGTAGAAAAATAAATCCTTGGCATGAAAATTTGCAGAGATAGGAAGAACAGAAAATTAACTCTATCTCAAGTTGATTATGTTGAAATGGTGTTGCAGAGATTCTCCATGAAGGATGCCAAAGCTGTCACTACACCTTTGCCTGGTCATTTGAAATTGACTAAGGAGATGTGTCCAAAGACACCATAAGAAGAGAAAAAATTGTCCAAGATACCTTATGCTTCAATTGTAGGGAGCTTAATGTATGCTATGGTGTTTACTAGGCCAGACATTGCACATGAAGTTGGAGTCATTAGCAGGTATATGAGTCACCCTAGGATTGAGAATTGGAATGCAGTCAAATGGATTCTCAGATATTTGAGAGGTATATTCAATAAGTGTTTACACTTTGGGGGCTCTACTACTACTTTTCATGGCTATGTTGACTCAGATTTGGCAAGAGATATAGATACCAGGTGGAGTACTACAGGTTATGTATTTACTATTTGTGGGACAACATTGAGTTGGATTTCTCAGTTACAAAAGGTGAATGCTTTATCCACTACAGAGGCAGAGTATGTTGCTACTACATAGGCAACCAAGGAGATGATATGGCTTCAATTCTTCATGGAAGAATTGGGACATCCATAGGCGGATAACTATATGTATTCAGATAGTCAGAGTATCATTCATCTTGTGAAGAATTCTTCTTTGCACTCAAAGGCAAAGCACATACAGTTGTGATATCATTTCATTCGGTCAGTTTTTGATGATGGGCAGTTAAATCTGGAAAAGATTCATACAGATGATAATCCAACAGATATGTTTACAAAGGTTGTAACGAGGGAGAAGTTGAATTCTTGTTCAACTTCAGTTGGTCTTCTAGATGGAATAGACTAACAGAATAGCAGAGTCTAGGATGGTTGGATCCAGTGGGAGCTTCACAGGGTAGCGGTTTTTCTATAGGATCAGTCTCCAAGTGGCAAAATTGTTGGTTTATGTGGAGTCTGGTCAGTCCCCAAGTGGGAGATTGTTATATTGTGGTGACTAATCAAGAAAGTATTATCCAGGAAAGTGTTTTACCTTTCTACAATGCATGGGGTTCAGCTTATTTTTGGCTTATTTTAGGCCAATTTATGGGCCGACTTGGTCTAACCCTAAAGCGGCATAAAGATTGTATAAATTTGCTTATGGTTAGGGTTTTGTATTATGTTGAATGTTTTATAGTGGTATTGAGATGTAAGGGATTGCGTATTACGATCAGATTGTAATCACTGGATAATAGAAAGATTGGACTTGTTGTTTGGTGGACATAGCCTAGGGATTGGGTGAACCGTGTTAAATATTTGTGTCTTGTGTTCTCTTCTATTTTATTTTATTATCTGATATTCGTTATTATTTCTGTAGGTAATTGTTAGATTTTTGTCTTTTATTCCTAACAACTTTCTGGGTTTTCAAGTAGATACAGCTGTACTTACCAGATATAGATCTACAAGTCCTAAAACCTATTCATGTACACAAAAAATAGGGAAATTGATTGTGGAAAGGGATATGCATTGATAAAATCCCTATTTAGGAATTAGCCTTGAAATTAAATTGAAATTGCATAAGAAAAGATGAAAGATCTAAAATATGAATCACCTTATAACTTGATGATGTAATGCCTCTTTGGATGTGATCACAAGTGTTGATGCAATAGCTTTAGCTCCGCAAAAACCTAATAGGAAATCATGAAACCAAACCCTTGAATGATAGATGTTTTAGTTTGCCACAATGCTTGATGAGGAAGAAGGATTTAAGACTTAGATGCTTGATTGAAGAAGATATCTTGAACTCCAATTTTTCTTGAAATCTTGATTGATAACTTGCACTTGATTGATGGATAATAATAATGGATGATCAAATGAGGGGAGAAGAGGTCTTTTTATACTCAATTTGGGGCACAAATTTGATCAAGACTGACTACAAATCTAAACCTTGAAGGAAAACCTTGTCGTTAGGCCCTGGGCCAAATTTGGGCTCAAAAATCTAGGGACATGTTCACCAGTGAACATGTCCCCAAGGAAAAATTGACTTCTGAACTTGTACCCCAGGGACAATTCAACTTGTCCCAGGTGAAATGAGTTCAAATTTCACCAGGATTTTGGGCAAGGTGAAAAGAAGAGGTGGGATAAATTATAGGTTGCTATGAGGTCAAGAAGGGTCCCGAAAGAAAAAGAAATAAATGAATAGGTCCTAGGAGAGGAAATGAATTATGGGATTGGAGGAAAAGGAAAATCATGCCTAGAAGAAAGAGCCAACCTTGAGTTTTGAATAAATAATGTTAATTTGGAGGTTTGATAACTGCTAAAAGAATGTGAAATCAATGTGGGAACCCATACATACTAAAATGGGGCTAAAAATGAGCACCTAATAAGGGTGCTTACTTTTTAGGAGGATACAAATTGACACTAGAATGTATAGGCAAGTACATGGAAATGGGGGATGGGAAAGGGGTGATAATGTATAACATTTTCTAGTAAAATCAATGAAACTAAATTTTTATTAATATATCAAGAAGCTTATACTAAAATTTTGAATATCTAACAAGAAAAAGAAAATTAGTGCTTAGAATTTTACTTTTAATTTTGTTAATTTCAAGGAAATGGAGTACAATATTTTAATTTTAGTTTTTCTATTAAGGTTTCTAATTCAGTGCCACGGGAGAAAGATTAAAAATAACATAATCATTTCACAAGTCTTAAAGCATTAAACTCAAAAATGTCTATGTAAGTTAAAATTTAAGAGTAATTAATGTAAATATTGGTGCATGGCCCTTGTTTCATTTATATCATCAATTAGAATAGTAGATTTCATTCTTTCACTATTTTGGCAATGTTGGGTATTCAAATTATTGTAGAATTGTGTGGGGGATTCGGGTAGTTTTGGAAATTTTGAACCTCAATTGTGTGTGGTTCAAAATTCTAAGAAAAGGTTGAAGTCTAGATTTTACACTACACCTTAAACTTTCTCAATATATTTGTTAATAATGTTCATTGTGTTCACACTTACCTTTTTGAACTATTGAACTGGTGCAGGATATTTAGTTGTTCTTGAACCCATTAAGAACCTAACTACATAGGCTTCTAAAATTGATATTCAACAAAACATTTTACGTAAATCATTCAACCCAAACTTAGAAACGTGAATTATAAATTTATTGTTATTCATTGAAAAGTATATTGCAAGCTAGATTATATAATATATTAAAATAGTAAATAGATCACATATAATATATGAATTTTACATAAATATTTTGTTTTCCAACTATTCAATCGTATATGATTTATTTATTATGATTATTTAACTAGAAGATTCATGAAACTATTTTTAGATCAAATCAAATTACTTTTGAATAGTAAAAGTAAAACTAAAAGTAAATTCAATAATCAATTACAATCATTAATCTCTCCATCCCAGAATCTATAAATCTACCCCTCTTTCCACAATTTTAATTATCTCGATCATCTTTGAAACTCTTGATCATCTTCATAATCAGGAAATTATCTTGATAGCTCACTCATTAAGTGAAACCCACTCCATTTCATGAATTCTTTCAAAGAAAACTAACCTGACAATTACATACAATATTAAAAAACAAAGGCATCATTATTGAGTCAACATTAGTTGTTTTTTCAAAAAATAAATGAAAAACTCAAAAATTAACCTTGAATTTATAGGAAAATTTTCTACCACAAATTAACTGCCTCATATTATTTTAAGGGTGAATCGTACTATGGTAAAAATATTTTCTACAAACAAAGCCATCATTTACTAAGGAGAAATGAAAGTCATTGAAGTGGAATTAAAAAATAATCTCAAACATGAAGTGAGTGAGATTTATAAATTGTTTTGGGAAAAGTATTTTCACGAAGTGAGTGACATTTATTTGTGAAAAATACACGTCATTCCTCCACCAATTATCTTGACAAAAGCAACCCTAATTTTTAAAAAAATTATTTGTTTTGTTGGGGAATGTTACATAATAAAACACTCCAATGATGACCCTTTTGGTCCCCAACTTACAAAAAGCTTCACAAAATTGTAGTGCATTAAATTAATATGCTTGAACCATTTTCTATTCTTGTTGGGACCATCCCAGAATTTGGAATTTTGAACTTGTTCATAAATGAAGTTGACTATTGTTTGTGGTTTGTGAACCAAATCATAAACCTAACTCCCAAGGTTGTCGACACTTTAGATATTTTCTGAATCGGTTCATGAACCACATTAAAAATCTAACTCAAAATCTTATAGAGCCTTTCAAATTTGGTTGGTGCATAACCCTATAATTATTTCATTCCATGAGAGAAAATATTTTCAATCTTTCATGATTTAAAGAAACTTTTAAACTTGGTAAATTTAAATTAGATATACAAGCAATTTAATTATTGTTATCTTGATTCCTTTATCCCCTTCAATTATATCAAGTATATAGAACTTGTCAACTATTTTTTGCCTGTCCAGAAGCACGCAACTACTAGTTTTCTAGAAACTTCAATTCTTGAAAGGGCAGTTAAATAAATGGAATCGAGTGCATTTCACAAACATATTCTAGAAAATATCTTATTGAAGGAAAATTGGAATCCCTTCATAGCAAGGTAATTAAAAATGGGATGGAGAAATTTAGTTTTTAGGAGGAGAAGGTTGTAAACTTATAATATCAAGAGTTGTTGGCAAGGGAAGAAATGTATTGGAGACAGAATTGTCAGGAATGTTGGTTAAAAGAAGGTGATAAGAACACAAAAAATTTCCATAATTCTATCAAATATAGAAGGTCTCTTTATCGTATCCATTCTTTTAATAAATTTGATGGGTAATGGGTTAGGATGAAATATAAAATTGACCAGGAGTTTGTTGAGTACTTCAACAAGTTATTGATAATGGATGTTTCTCTTGTAGAGAACTTGAAAATGATTCTATATATTATCTCTAGAATCGTTTCTTCCTATCAGAATAGAATGTTAGAAGATAAAGTAAGCTTAGAAGAAGTTATTTAGTTTCTCTTTTTTCTATGGAGGGTAACAAAGCACCACGCCCAAATAAGTTCCCTACAGTTTTTTTCTAAGATTTTGGGGAACTTCTTGGATCATAAGTATGGAAAGTTGTGGAAGAATCCATATAATGTTTTTCTTGTATTAAAGGAATAAAATAACACTTTTATAGAGGCTCTTTAATACCAAAAAAGGAAGAGATCTAAAATTTCAAGGACTTTAGATCGACTGCATTTTCTAACAATATCTACAAATTCATTTCTATAGGTATGGTGAAGAGGTTAAAGCGGGTTCTTTAATGTGTAATTTTAGAGGAAAAAAGTAGTTTTCTCCTAATAGATCCATTAGTGAACGCATAATCATTTCCCGTGAGATTTTTTGTTCAATTAGAAATGCTACAATGGATATAATGTTTATGAAAATAGATATCTAAAAATGCTATGATTAGGTTGATAGGGAATTTTTGTTAAAGGTATTAGAGAAATTTGGATTTAGTAATAAATTGATATATTGGGTAAAGTGTTGAAATAATACTCCCTAGTTCTCAATCCTAGTTAATAAGAGTGCTCAAGGCTTCTTTCAACCCTCAAGGGGGTTGTGGAAAGGAGACCTTATCTCATGTTTCTTATTCATTATCATGGAAGAGGTATTACGGTGCTTCATCAACAAGAAGAGGGAGGAAGGGTGTTGGAAGGGGAACAAAATATTGAAGGATTTGTAAGCACTTCCCATTTATAGTTTGTTGATGATACTTTACTTATGGGTGAATATTCATTAAGAAAAGAAAGAGTTATTAAATTGACATTGAATCGATACAGTAAATGCTCGGTTCAAAGGATCAATTGACATAAATTATATATTTTCTTTTTCAATGCCAAGATTGAAAAGTAAAATGAAATTTCAAGAATTTTAGGTATTAAAATTGGAGCTTTTCCTGGGAGATTCCTAGGGATTCCTCTTTCCCCAAGAGCACAAAGATCTAATATTTGGTTCAAACTCTTGGATAGTTTCTTTAAAAGAATGGAAGAGTGAAAAATTCATTGGCTCTCATCTATAGGGTGCATTTTAATGCTCAAATTTAGAGTTTCAACTATCCATATTTTTCTTTCTTGTTTGAAAATCCTAGTTAAATCAAAAATGGGATAGGATTATAAGGTCCAAGAATTTGGATATCCCTAATTAGGAGAGGATTTCAACAATTGAAGATTAAAGGATTTGGAATCTGTAACTTTATGCTTTCTTTCAAACATTTAATAACTAGACACATTACTTAGTTGATTGGAGATGAATGCTCAACTGATTTCTAGAATGATTCTTGAGACACTCGTGGAATCCCTTGATTAGAGGCTCAATCCAAAGAGATTTAGTAAACTTCCTCAACATAATGGGGGTCAAGAGTCTATGATTATTTTGAGAAAGGTCTAGAAAATGGGCTTGAGGTTTGGAAATGGAAATCACCGAATACCCTAAATATAAGTATAGAAAATGTGGAGATTTTAAAAGCTATTTTTGAGGAAAGGAAAATTCTACTCAAGGAAGATCAAAATGCAATCATATGGTATGGTTATATTAATGGACTAGTTTGGGTTAATCCACCTTCCAAGGAGATCAAATCTAGTGAATGGATCAAACTAGATGTTGGATGGTTGAAGGTTAATTTGATGGTTCCTTGAGAGGAAATCTAGGCCTCTCTGGTGTAGAGTTTGTGGAAAGAGATCATTGTGGAAACATTGTGGCAATTGGGGTTAAAAGGTTTTTATCAAGCATCATGGTAAGTAATCAATATGGAAAAGTGTCTCTCAACTCAGAAGATTCATCTCAAAGGAGATTAATTTATAATTGCTAGTTCCTTAAAAAGGGAGAAGAAATGGCATAAACATTGAGTAAATTTACTAAATCAACTTGCAACATTTTAAACATTTTTACTGAATTTATAATTACCCATGTTTAGAGAGATGCAAATGAGATAGCGGGTGTAATTTCAAAGTGTGTAGTGGATTTTGTTGATGATGTGGTGGGAGATATATGGGAAGATTATTCAGATGTGAATTAAATGGGAACAAGTTCTCATGCACCACCAACTTATAGCTGATATAATTGTGAAGTATGGTCTTGAGGTGAGGGGAAGGGTGTTGATGGGTGAATAATTAGGAAGAATCTAGATCATGTATGCACATATATACTAGATAAAAACCCTTGGGAATTAGTGGTGGAAGAAAATGGTGGCAGTAAGTAGTGGAATTTGTAGTTTCAAAATGAGGCAAATTTCACTGTAATCATTGTCAAACAACAATTAGCCTTTATTGGGTGTATTATTGAGTAATGGTTAAGAGGAGTGTTCAAAATAAAAGAACTATTTTTTTGGTGGGAACAAACCAAATTTTGTTTGTTCATGAACTAGCTATATATGTCATCTATAACATATTTTGAAATTAGGGTAAAAAATATTTATTTACATATAATTTTTTGGTGGGAACTAGACCCTTAATTTTCAGCATTTTTCAGCAACTAAAAAATCATCTTTAAAAATTAAAAAAACATATTAATTCTTATTCAAATAAATTATTAAAAATATTAATCGTAAACTTCATCTATTTTAACACATTTAATTAGTTTACACCATATTCAAATTCCAAACATAATGCTACTTTTATACTATTGAAGTTAAACAACTTTGATTTGGTTAGCCTTTTCCTTTATAATGATAATCCTAAAGGATCATATTTGTCATTAGTATACAAAGGAAACAGTTTTTGGACTGTCAGTAACATGATCACCAAGTGACAGCAAACAGAGGTCACCAAAATAGACAAGTACAGAGGTCACCGAAAGTGTATCATCACAATGATCACCAACAGACAGTTTACAAAATAAACCGAGAGCACAATTCATAGAGCAACCCGACAGACAGTTTATAGAGTAAATTGACAACACAATTCATAAAGGAACCTGAGAGAAGTATGTCTACAGAGACATCACTGAGCACTAGTCTACCGAGAGACAGTTTTATTCCTGAGAAAAGGGGATCTAAGATACACGTCAGATAAAGAACTTCAGTTTTATAATTAGCTTTAATGTTTAGCTGTAAAACCATTTCTTGAGGGCCAAGTAAAGCATATGTAATTGTTTTAATCAGTTTAACTGATTGTAAACATGCAAACTAAGAGATCAAGGTCAAGTTGTAAACCTTTGATCATAGAGTTTTTATTGTAAAGTGTGAAACCTAAATTAGGTCAATACATTGTATAAATAGATGTAGTAATCAATCAAAACATGGTGATTGTATCTGCAACATACATCCAAAGGATCAGACATAGAGTTTCATGCAGAAGGATAGAAAAAGATAAATTTAGTTATGAAGAACAAGATTCAAGGCTACCAAGTAGAACAGAGGTATTAATCAATCACTATAGGTGATACACATATCTTGTGAACTTAAAGGATCTGTATTCAGCAATTCAAGATTGCATACTATCAGGTCAACAAGTATTTTTGACTACTCTCTAACAATTGTAGCAAATAGAAGAAATCCTTTAATAAGGTGGAATTAATAGTCTTTTTATAAATCTCTTAACCAAGTACACACTTAACAATGTTGTTAAAATCTCTTAACAGAGTAGACCTTAACAAGTCTCAAATTTTACTCCTAACAGGGTAAGATCATCAGAAGTGATCACACTTGTAGCCTTAATCGGCTCCTTCCATTCTGCAGATAGTGAAGCTTTGTGGGTTTCATCCCCACTGCAGTTTTTACCTTCTAACAGGGATTTTATGTGTTACTAATTCTTTTGTCATGTGTCAATGAATTTCATGAATGTTTCTATGAATGTTTACATTCAAGTTACATTTCTATTTTGATATTACATGCATAAGGTATATAAGAAAAATGGTCGGTAATACAAGTAAAGATTACTAAAGGATAAAGAGAAAAAATTAAGGGTATTGATTCACCCCTCCCCTCTTAGTACACACCATTTTATTATTCAACAATTGGTATCAGAGCTAGATCTCTTATTTGGAAAATTTTGAAACACTTGAGAGAAAAGACCATACAATGGAGAGGTACAAGCTTGATAAGAATATTGAGAATCAGAAGTTGGAGATATAGATCTTCTATGAGAAATACAAAGCAGCAAGAATCAAGATGAGAGAGCTACTGGATGAAAGAAAAGAAATGGAATCTATTACAATGAAATAGACTATCATGAAGAAGAGATACCTAATTTATTTGAGTCATCAGGATCTACATATAGTAATACATCTGACACATCAGAAGGAAGCATTACAAGTCTGAATGAAATCAATCAACATCTGACTGAACAAGTAAAGGTACTAAAAATTGGTCAAGAGACACAGATGGTAAGAATGATTGATGTTATGAATAATGCTAGACAAGATGAACAAGAAAGAACATTAGCTATTGATGACAGGAGAAAGATCACTGAAAAGCTGCAAGAGAAAGAATCAAAAATACAGAGACTGACTAAACATCACATTGAAATCACCAATCAAATAGTTCTTATGATTCATGAGGCCAACCAAGTGAACATAGAACTGAATGGAAAATTAGAAGCTATTGGTGAACTAAGAGAAGAAAATGAGAAACTAAAGCATGAAGCCAGGATTCAGCAAAAACATAATGATATGATCAAGAAAGTTGAAGAAAGCACAAAGAGAATGGATGATTTTCTGAATGGACAAAGAAGAGTCAACAACAATACTGGTTTAGGTTATACCGAGCATGAAGAATCATCAAACCAATTTGATTAAAAATATGTCTACACAAATCCAAGACCAAAGAAGCATTCATGCAATCACTGTGGAAAACCAGGCCACACATCAAATGTTTGTAGTAGCAAAGCTAAAGGTATTCCTAAATCTACTTCTACATTCATAGGCAATTGTTATAACTGTAACAAGCATGGACATAAAGCACATAAATGTAGATCTAAGGTAAAATAACCAAAGAAGGAATCCTACATGGAAAAATATTGTTCTACTTGCAAAATGCATGGGCACACATCTAATGAATGCAGGAAAAAGAAAAGAGAAAGCATGGAAACCAAAAGAACAAGAAAATCCCTATCAACCGAGAAGAGTTGGTAACTCATATGTTTGGGATTACAGCACATGGGTAAATTGCAAAACATGTGGTAGATATGGACACATAGTTGCAAACTGCATGAGGAAATAGATACAAAAGTCTAGGAATTGGAATAACTCTAGAATGACATGCTTACACTGTCATAAGGTCGTTCATCTAAGAAAATACTATAGAGACTGAGTGACAAAGTCAAGCACTTTTGCAAATGAAAACACCATTGAAGATATCAGGGGAATGAGAAATCAAATGTGGGGGAAAGCTTCAAACAATGATAATTCTAGACCAATCAATACAGTTAGTGACACCTCATCCAATGGATCTGGTGATATCACCACCCCCACCTAAGCAAAACAAGTAAGTAAGGAACTGTGCTCTACAAAGTTATATTTTACATTAGTTCCAATATACATTAATAATATGCTAAATTAGCATGAATAAAGATGCCCTATGATATTACTTGTTATGATTTTGTGAATCCAATCTCGTTGATCAATACACATCGAGCATCGTCAGTAAACACATGAACAAAAATCAAGTCTCCGCTACATATCGAGCATTGTCGGTGAACATGTGAAAAGTGCAACCAAGATGTCACTTACCCTGAGCGACTCCATCTTTGATCACTGAGAAGTAGGTGAAGCATTTATTGCACCACTTAGGGCATCATCTTTAAAAGGGTGATGGAAAGCTTATTCATTCACCAAGTGTTTAAGAGTGAAGAGTAGAGCAAAGCAGAGTGAAGTAGAGCGACCAAAAGTAAAAAGATTGCAGATCGATTCAAAAAATATTCAAAGGCTATCCCAAATAGATTTCAACACCTACAGCAAAGATCACGTAAGTACCAAGACTTACCGAGCTCACAGTTCATTATGGAGAAACCCCTAAATTTCAAGAAACATGGCAACCACATCGCAAGTCTCTAAGATCAAGAATGTGAAGGACAAGAAGGTTAATCTGATCAAAAACACAACCTATGAAGAGCCTAAGTATACATTTTAACCAGAGGTTGCTTCACAACCCAACGAAGATGGAGTGTTCTCAAGCATCCCTCCTAGGGTTTTTCTAGTAGAAGATGTTTGAGCATATATCCACTGCAAGATTGTAGAGATCGGAGATCTTGAGGTTGAGGAAGCTTAAAAGAAGCTTTGCACAAATGGAAACCTTAAAGATGAACATAAACACATTGAGGTGAAAGGGTTGCAAAATTCCCTAATGTTTCTAAAAGAGTTCAAGACCGAGTGGATTCGGATAGTACTTAGTTAAGTACATGACAATAAAATGTGGTTGCATGAACCAAAGCCAATGTAATACTAACGATGTAATACATGACAATAAAATGTGGTTGCATGAACTAATGATGTAATACATGTAGCAACCGGTTATCCAATAACCAACAAGGCCAAAGCCCTAAAATATCCTTCTCGCCCCAACATTGAAAAAGAAACTGGTGTAGTATGGGACGACAGAGGTTTAAAAGTTAATTCAATCACTGATGCAAAGATGAAGTTTGGTGCATGCGTAATTAGATACAAGGTATTCCAAGCTAGTCGGTTGAATAGCATAGCATGCAGAGCAGTTGACACCGCCTATAAGATTGTGAAGAAAGGACTGCAACTCGACTTATCCAAGCTTCTCCTGAAGCAACTAGAGGAGAACATGAGAACTATTAGATCAGCCAAATCTAATTCATGTAATTTTGGTTCACTCATGTGCACATTTTTCTATTTTCAGAACTTATTCCCATCTGTCGGTAATGTCAATTGGGACACCACCCGACCAATAACTGTAAAAATTAGTGACATCATTAAGTCACTAGGGGATAATTTTACATCAATAATGAATGCATACTTCACTACCTTCAAGGATAGAATGTAGAAGAGAATGAGGATACCTGCACAACTGGTGGAAAAGTATAATGATGACATATGTTTTAGAGTGGATACCGACATCACCTTAATAAAACTAGTTGTACCGAGAACAACATGGTTACCACCACTTGAATATGATTTCAACATTGATCAAGCCACAAATGCTATAGAAGCACTATTGAATGAATTAGTGGAGAAATCACTACCAAGATTTGGCACTTATGAAGAAGCCAAGGCTAGAATCAAAACTGGTCTAGTAGTGAAGAAGAATAAAATCATAAAAACACTTGAGAAGAAACTTTCAGTAGATGATAAAGACTCGGAACAAGAAGACATCGAAGGATAGTCACTAGTTGTGAAGATGAAAATTTGAGTGACTCCGAGTCAACTGAGTCTGATGCACCACCAACAAAGAAACCAAGAACTACTGTTGCATCAAGAACTAGAAGTCAGACTACAAAAGATGCAAAATATCCACCAGTAAATAAAGGTACAATGAGGACTTATAAGAGAAAGCCTCAAACTAGAAAATCAGCATAAAAAAGAAGAAGGTACATAAGAGGAAAAGAGGATAAATATGAAACTGCAGAAGATGATAGAGAGCAAAGACTACAAGTAGAAAGAAACAAAATACCTAAGACAATCGATGAAATTGTAGATGAAATCATCACCACAGGTAGCATATCAAATTCTAAGGTTAGACAATGGCTAACTCTGAAAACCGAGGATCAGAATAAGATAGAAAAAGCCATCATCAAGGCAATGATTGCATTCAAATATGTACATGTACAATTTAATAAGATGATGCCACAAGAGATAAATGACAGACTATCATCAAGATGGACATATGCCTTGCATATAGAGAAACAAATAAGGGAAAGATCCCTAGTTACAATAATGCCACCCCAATCCAAAGTTGAGGAAATTGATGAAATGATGAAGAAGCATGCTAATAAATTCTCAGCTAAGATGAGAGCTTACAAATTACTAGAGGGAAGTTTAATAGAGCTATAAAAATAAAGCAATGAGACATGGAATGAAATATTCAATCCACCTAAGGAGGATACAACAAGCCCCAAGAAGGTATTGCTTCTAACCAAGACACCTCACAATGAAGAGAAGGAAACAACACCGAGCCTTGAGCACATTTTCATAAATGACACCGAGGACATCAATCCAGTAGAATTGACAACAAATGCATCAAAGGCCATGGATGATGTACCTCAGATACTTCAATCATTAGGGGATTCAATAAAAGGTCATCATAAAAGATATAACACTTACTGATTCTGATGATGAACCAAAGAAGGATGAAGATGTAACTAATGCCACCGAGCAAGAAAAGGAAAAGGATACAATGGATGTTGCATAGGTAGACATACCAGGTCACATGCCCTTGTTGATACAAGATATCAATATAATATCTGAATAAAAAGAGAAGACACCTGAACCTGATGCAAACAATCCAATAGACACAGGTGATGAACAAGGGAAGCAAAAGGATACAACTGAAGAGAAGAAAGCAACAAGTGGTGAGGAGAAACAGAGTGATGCCAAGGAGACCAAAAAGGCAAAGGTTGTAGACACAGATAAGGTTGATGTGGAGACATCCACTACCAACCAATAGGTCAATACTGAGTAGAAAAAAATAGGCACCACACCTCCCATACAATCACAAAAGAAAGAAAAAGAGAATGAACTAGCTATAGTTATACATTCCCCTTCTTCCAATACCATTTCAAAGAAGAAGAAGTAAAAGAAGAATAAAGCACCAGTCACCTTGGATGAGATTATAAAAATACCTGACTGTGATCCTGGAACACTGGATTATGAGTCACTAACAAGGTATGGAGAATTGTGTAAAAGGAAATTCATACAAGATAAGCTCAAAAAGGAGCACAAGGACATACAGGTACTAGAAACTACAAAGGAGATACTATTGTAGATAGTACCTGACACTACAATTGGTCCAAATGCACCAATAATTGATCAATTAGTATCACTCACCAATGCCATTACATCACAAAATGTAGATGTAGACAAAGTCATTGAGGAAGGTGCTCAGAAGTGTCAATACAAGTTAATAGAGAAAATTAGCTAAGAATTGGCAGAGAACAAGGTAAAGCTATCTCAACTAGTAAATACATTAGAACCAATTATTTCAAAATTTATAACCTTAGTTCAAAACTTATGCACCATAGATCAATTCACTAAGGAGAATAGTTGAAAGATTGCTAAGATCGATGAAGATTTGAAAGCAAGTGCACAAGATCTCACAACCGATGAAAATGCGTTAAAGTTACATTATAAAAAGATTGCAGAATCTAAATGGTTGAGACTTCATATTCAAGAGGCAGAATCCATAATTCAAGATGAGGTAACCGATCTCCAAGCTCTATTACTACCGAATCTCACATTATTGCAACAACACATGACTTTGGAAAAAATACTAATTGCCACCCCGGAGATGTCTGTCACTGACAGTTGATGACATTAAGTTTTTCCATTAGTATACTTAAAGGGAAAAACATGATAAAGGTCATCGGTATAATTATAACCAATGGACAGCAAGCATACCCGAAGAGAAGACAAGACTATCGTGAAAATACTAAGTATAGAATTTACTGACGAACATTGACAAGAGTCAAACTGACGACGAGCGTAACCGACGATACAGTTTTTAGAAAATCACCGATGGAGAAGAAAAGGCATACCCAATGAACAATCCAAGTAAGGAACACCGATGGAGAATAAAACTGACAGACTGATAGAGCAGCCCAACCATCAGAACCAAAAGTCAGTTATAGAACACGCAAAAAGGGGATTTGACTTTACATGTCAGATAAAGCAATGTAATTCTATTTATAGAGTTTTTACTTGTTTTAAATACTTACTTGAGGGTCAAGAAAGCATATTGTAAATGTTTTAAGGCATCCTAATAGATCTAAAACATATCTAACTAAATATCGAGGTCAAGTTGTAAACCTTGGATCTAGAGTTAATTTGAAAATCGTGAATCAAGAATAGAGCTAGAAACTAGTATAGATAGATGTTCCATCATTTGTAATTTGAGAGACTTGTAATCATTTGAAAAATGATAGTAGCCATGGAGAGCATCTAAGCTGAAGAAGAAAATTCATGCAAAGTTTAGAAATAGATCAACCCATTTATCAAGAACGCAGGAAGGCTACCGACAAGTAGAGACAAGGTATTACTCAATCACTCAAGGTGATTACATATACGTTGTAAGCTATACAAGATCTATTATCAATAGTTAGATATTTCATTCACTATCAAGTCAAAATTTATGTTGTAGTTGCATTCTAACAAGTTAATCACAATAGAAATCCTTTTTTGAAAGGTGGACTTAACAGTTCTTTGATAAATCTCTTAACAGAGTGCACACCTAACGGTGTTGCTAAAGCTTCAAATGAAGTATATCCTAACAGGTCTCCACTCTAATACTCCTAATAGGGTAGATCATCAGAAGTGATCAATTGTAAGCCTTTATCAACTCCCTTCTTATCTGCAGATAGTGAAGTTTTTTGGGTAGACATCCCCACCGCAGTTTTTACTTCCTAACAGGAGTTTTCTGCGATATCATATCATGTGTTATGTGTTATTTGTTTTCATGAATGTTTCTTGAATGTTTATACATGTAAAGAACTTATATTATGATTATGTATACATAAGAAAAGATGAACAGATAGATAGGCATATACAAATTTGATGACACAAAGGTTAATGGGCCAACCACATAAAAAGTTTTAGAGGTACTAATTCACCCCTCCCCTCTTAGTACATCATTCCAATAATTCCAACAATTTATATCAGAGCTAGGTCTCTTTCTTGAAAAGCTTAAAGACTTAAGAGAAAAGATCCACACAATGGAAAAGTACATATTGGACAAGACTATTGAGAATGAGTAGTTGCAAATTCAGATTTACTATGAGTAGTATAAAGAGGTGAGAGTAAGCATGAGAAAGTTGCTTGATGAAAGAAAGATCATGGCAACTAGGCTTAATGAAAAATATTATCAAGAAGAGGAGATCCTAGATTACTTCAACTATGTTGAATCATCAATGAGAAAAGCTTTAGACACATCAGTAGAAGAGATCACAAGTCTATGAGAAGTCAATCTACATCTGATAGAGAAAATCAAGATGCTGCAAATTGGTCAAGAGACTCAGATGGTAAAAATGATTGATGTCATGAATGATTCAAGAAAAGTTGAATCAGAGAGAACATTGGCTATTGATGATAGGAGGAAAATAACAAAGAAGTACAAGAAAAAGAATCAGAGATTCAAAGACTTACTGATCATCACCATGTGATTACCAACCAGATTATTCTTATCAGTCAAGAAGCAAACAGATTAAATACTAAACTCATTGAAAGAATATAGATCATCAGTGAGCTAAGGGAAGAAAATGAGAAACTAAAGCATGAAGTCAGAATTTAGAATTAGCACAATGAATTGATCAAGAAAGCTAAAGATAGCAATAAAAGAATGGATGATTTCCTTGATGGTCAAAGAAGAGTCAACAACTACACAGGAATAGGGTACACCAACAATGAAGAGTAATCTAATCAATCAAATCAAAAGAATGTATATGCAAATCCAAGAACAAAGAATTTGTTATGCAATCACTGTGGAAAACCAGGCCACACCTCAAACGTTTGCAGAAACAAAATGAAAGGTATTCCTCAATCACAATCTACTTTCATTGGTCATTGTTATAAATGTCACAAGCAAGGACACAAGGAATATGAATGCAGATCCAAGGTAACAAATCCAAAGAAGGAAACCTATATGGACAAGTATTGTCCTACCTACAAAATGAATGGACATACATATCAAGAATGCTAGAAAAAGAATAAGAAAGCATGGACACAAAAAGAACCTGATAATGACTACAAACCAACAAGACTAGGTAACTCATATGTTTGGGACTATAACACATGGGTAAGTTGCACAGCATGTGGGAGGTATGGTCATATATCTGCCAACTGTATAATAAAATGGACCAGAAAACCAAGAGGATGGCTCAATCCAGGAATGGCATGTTTACATTGTCATAAGGTTGGACATGTGATAAAAGATTGCAAAGACCGACTGACAGAAACAAGTACTTATCCCAATGGAAATACCATTGATGGCATCAAGAAGATGAGAAACAAGATGTGGGTAAAAGACACAAACACTGAAGGTGCTGGAACAAGCAATGCAAATGATGACGCCCCATCCAATGGATCTGGTGGCATCACCATTTCCAACTAAAGTGCACAAGTAAGTATGGAACTGCATTATGACAAGTTATATTATGCATTGGTTCCATTTATATATTGATCATATAGACAAATCAAAATTATTAAAGATACACTATATTGTCACTTGTAAATGTTATTGAAAAACAACCATCGATCATTGGGTACAAATTTGCATTATTGAACACATAGAGTAAAGTTAACACTACTTACCGAAATGTATCGGTCATTACACAAAAGCCAAGTCGCTAAGTGTAAACTAACGGACATCGGTGATCCTTGAGCCGACAAAAGTTGTCTTCGCCACTCTACCGACAATCATCGGTGAAGTCACCAAAGCTGCTAGCAACCCCAACACTTTGTGCCTACACCGAAGATGTTATTTATGCCTCAACCAATAAGCTCATTCTTTGTATACCGATGAGTTGTTGGGCATTAATGACAACCTAGGGAACAAAAGTTATAAAAGTCTGACGGTAGAACTCATTTTGCACCTGTGATTTGTGAGCGACCAAGAGAGCCAAGTAGAGCAATTGGAGAGAAAATTGAAGTGTGACCACAACAAGTTCCTACTCATCTCAAAGGATTCACAAGCAATCATAGGATTCAGTAAGTACCTGCATTCACTGACCGCACTATTTAATTTATGGAAAACCCAAAATTTATGAAACACGATGGCATCTACTTCAAGAGTTGAAAAGTTGAAAGAGGATAAAAGGAAAATGATAAATCTTATCAGTAGAGGCACTTTTGTTGAACCAAAATACAAGTTTCACCCATAAATCACATCACAACCTGATGATTCTGAAGTGTTCTCTAGAATCCCACCTAGGGTTTTACTGGTAGAGGATGTAAGGTCCTATATACACTGCAAGATCTTAGAATTGGGAGATCTAGACCTAGATAATGCCTACAGGGCACTGTGTGATGAAGCTAGTAACCTAAAAGAAGAGCACAAGCATCTGGAAGTGAAAGGACTCATGAATGCATTACACTTTCCCAGAGTTTTCAAAACAAAATGGATACGAATAGTTCTCATTAGAATGCACAACCACACTTTATGGCTTAATAAGACAAAATGAATAAAAAGGATGTTATTCATGTAGTTACTAGATATCCTACAACCAGCAAACCACAAGATCACAAGCACCCATCCCTGAAGGAAGTGGAAAAGCTAACTGGTGCAAAATCAGACAAGAGAGGTCTCAAGGTTAGCACTATCACCAATGAAGAACTCAAGTTTGGTGCATGCGTGGTAGGATACAAAATATTTCAGGCAAGCAGAATGAACAACATAGAAAGCACTGCTATGAGCACAGCTTACAAAATCATCAAACAAGGAAAGAAGATGGATCTTGCAGAGATACTATTGAATCAACTTGAGGAGAACATGAACACCATAAGATATTCTAGAAAAAACACTTGTAAGTTTGGTTCCCTCATTATATGCATATTCTTTTACTTTTCAGAATACTTTCCTTCCATAGGCAAAATAGTATGGGATACAAGTAGACGTGTAACCATATAGATATGTGAGCATATAGAGTCACTAGGAACATATTTTGATGACATAATGAATGAGTATTTCAAAAGCATTAAGGAAATGTTGCAAGCTAGAACATGGATACCTAAAATTTTGATAGAAGAACACAAAGAGGACATATGTTTTATGGTAGATACTGATTTTACTTATATCCAAGCAGTAGTACCTAAGAAGTCTTGGCTTTTACATTTAGAATATGAGATCAAAATAGGACAAGCCAATGAGTGCATCAAGGAACTATTGAATCAACCAATTGACAACAAGCAAGAAAGATTTGGAACCTATGAGGAAGCCAAACAAAAGATCAAGACAGATCTTATTTTCAAGAAGATTGTAAACAAAAAGGACAAGATGGTTAAAAACTTAACCAAGAAGTTTGTAGTTACTGAAGAAGGTGAAGAGGAAATAGAAGGTAAGGAGGGACAAACCGAAGGACAGTCACCTATTAGTGAAGAAGAAGGAAAGAATGACTTGGAGGGTACACAGTTAGATTCTCCACCTCCTCCTACACCCAAGAAAGAAATAACAACAGCTGCTTCAAGAACAAGAAACCAGACTGCAAAGGAATCAAATCCTTGACCATTAAAGAAAGGAAAAGTGGGGATATATAAGAGAAAACCAATTCCTAAAAAAGAAAAACAGACCAAAAGGAGAAGATGACTAGAACTCGAGAAGATCTAGAAGACTCAACTATGGATGAAGATAATATAGAAATACAAAAGGAAAAAGAAACTTTGGTCCCTACAACAATTGATAAAATATGCAAGAATATCTTAGAATCATAGTCTACTTCTAATCCTAACATTAGGAAATGGTTAAAATTTAGTGCAGAGAATCAAAATAAGATTGAAGAAGCAATAATTGCTAAAATGTGCAAACATCATTATGTTCCACTACAATTCTCAAAATATGACGTTCCCAAAGAACTATCAGAGAGATTGTCAACTAGATGGATATTTGCACTACATCAGGAAAAGGAAATAAGAGAAAGAGTACTTGTTACTCTTATGCCTTCTGATTCAAAGAAGGAAGAAATTACTGAGATGATGAAGAAGTATGAAAAGGAGTTCTCACCAAAAATGAGAGCATATGAATTTCTCAAAGGGAAGCTAATTGATCTTGATCAAAATTTCATTAAGAAGTGGTGCAAGATACTCAAAAATCCCACTAAGGAAGCTAGCCCGAAGAAGGAACAAATCATCATTAAAGACATACAAGATGACTCATCTGTGGAATTGCATAAAGAAGAGAGTGATCCAGTAGGCCCCAAAAATACTAACATTGTAGATTAAGTATGGCTAGACACTACTCTTGACAACACTCAAAGTGAGGAGAGTCAAAATCCACCAAGTCCAATTCATATTGACTTGAGTAAAGAAGAAGAAGTTACCAAAGAATACTTGACAATAAACGGTAACATAACTAATGATATCAATGATGAATCATGGTTAGATAACACTGTCAATGACATTACAGAAAAATACCCTGCAGAAGAAGTGCAAAAAGATGAAGATATCAATGTTGCACAGGGCAATACCAATGGACAAGATTCAACTACTAACATTGCAGAAGTCAATACACCGACAAACATGAACATATTAATCAATGCTATTGATATTGAATCAAGTCAGGAGAAATCATCTAAGAAAGATGATGATATACCCAAGGACATGGGTAATGATGAAAATAAAGATGCATCAAATACTCAAAAGGATATAGATACAGCGATGAAAGATGCAACTGACACTCAGTAAGAAGTGTCTACTGAAAAAGACAAAGGAGAAGATAACAAAATAGATGAAACATTGAGAAAGGATGAAGAGAAAGAAAAGAGTGTAGAAGTCAAGCAGGATGAAAGCATAAAAGAAAAAGAAGATAAATTTGTTGATACACCCAAGGCCAATGAGGAGATGTCTTCACAAAACCAACTGGTGGACTCAGAATAGAAACAAAAAGATGCTTCATCTTCTTGACCCTCCCCTACCAAATCAATCCAATCTCAAGGTCTACAAATGGTAGTACACCAATCTACCTCCCATCCAAAGAAGGAAAATAAAAATTCATTGAAGAAAGATATCTTGGCTGTCACACTTGATGAGGTAATATAAATACCCAAGTGGGATGTATCTACTTTAGATACTGAAGCACTTCAAAAGTTTGGAGTGATGTGTCAGACAAAGGCAATTCAAGAGAAAATGAAAAAGGCACATAGGGAAGGCCAAGCACTTGAATACGCAAGGGACATTCTACAACAACTTGTTCTGGATATCAAACTTGAAGATAGCATATCAGTCATGGAACAAATAGCAGTTCTTATCGATGCCATCACAAAATAAAATGTAGATGCAGAGAAGGCAATGGAAGAACAGGCGGATATGAAGTATCAACACAAACTAGTTGAGAAGATCAGCCAAGAAGTGGCAGAGAACAAGGTAAAGCTATCTGAACTAACAAGTGAATTAGAACCAATGATTGTTGAAGTTGTTACCTTAGTTCAGAAATTATGCACATTAGAAAATTTCACTAAAGAAAATAGTGAAAAGCAGTCACAACTAGATTTAGATCTAACAGCTAGTGCACTAAGTTTAACCTCTGATGCAAACACAATAAGGCTGCATCATGAAAAGATTACAGAGGTAAAAAGATTGAGACAAGAAATATGGGATGCAGAGACACAATTCAGAAATGAATTTACAGAGCTTCAAGCTCACATATTGCCAAACCTCACCACTCTGCAACAACATATTACAGATGCAAGGAATCTAATCACCACCCCAGAAATGTCTGTGGTAGACAGCATATATGACATGCATGTGAGAATATCACTTGAGTATATGGAACTTGAGAATATAATGGAGAAATGGGAGAAAATGATGGAGGAAATCAAAGCCTCACACTCTCACATTTTTGAAAAGATGTAAGTACCTTTGCCCTCATTATCAAAAAAGGAGGAATGTATACATATGTACAATATACTTTAGTAGAAAAAGGTGGAATAGATATGTATAATATATGTACAGCAAGGATAGATATGTACATAAACTTACACTTACCAGCATATGCATAGGGGGAGTCATTTCATGACTAAGGAAAAAGTATACACAGGTGTACATACTAATGCATCAAGTATGTTGCACATATCAATTTTTGATACTAATGTCAAAGGGGGAGATTGATGACATTAAGTTTTGCCATTAGTATATTTAAAGGGAAAAACATGATAAAGGTCATCAATATAAGTATAACCGATGGACAACAAGCATACCCGGTGAGAAGACAAGACTATCGTGAAAATGCTAAGTATAGAATTTACCGGTGAACATTGACAAGAGTCAAAACCGACAACAAGCATAACCGACGATACATTTTTTAGAACATCGCCGACGAAGCATAAAATGCATACCCGATGAATAGTTCAAGTAAGGAACACTGACAAAGAAGAAAACTGACAGACTGACAGAGCATCCTGACCATCAGAACCAAAATTCAGTTACAGAACTCACAAAAAAGTGGATCTAACTTTACACGTCAAATAAAGAAATGTAATTCTATTTATAGAGTATTTACTTGTTTTAAATACTTACTTGAGGGTCAAGCAATCATATTGTAAATGTTTTAAAGCATCCTAATAGATCTAAAACATATCTAACTAAAGATTAAGGTCAAGTTGTAAACCTTGGATCTAGAGTTAATTTGAAAAGCATGAATCAAGAATAGAGCTAGAAACTAGTATAAACAGATATTCCATCATTTGTAATTCAAGAGACTTGTAATCATTTGAAAAATGATAGTAGCCATGAAGAGCATCTAAGCTAAAGAAGAGAATTCATGCAAAGTTCAGAAACAGATCAAACCAGTTATCAAGGATGCAAGAAGGCTACCGACGAGCAGAGACAAGGTATTACTCAATCACTCAAGGTGATTACATATACATTGTAAGCTATACAGGATCTGTTATCAGCAATTAGAGATTGCATTCACTATCAGATCAACATTTATATTGTAGTTGCATTCTAACAAGTGCATCACAACATAAATCCTTTTGTAGAAGGTGGACTTAACAGTTCTTTGATAAATCTCTTAACAGAGTGCATACCTAATGGTGTTGCTAAAGCTTCAAATGAAGTAGATCCTAACAGGTCTCCACTCTAATACTCCTAATAGGGTAGATCATCAGAAGTGATCAATTGTAATCCTTTACCAGCTCCCTTCTTATCTGCAGATAGTGAAGTTTTGTGGGTAGACATCCCCACTGCAATTTTTACTTCCTAACAGGAGTTTTCTACAATATCATATCATGTGTTATGTGTTATTTGTTTTCATGAATGTTTATAGATGTAAAGAACTTATATTATGATTACACATACATAAGAAAAGATGAACAGATAGATACGAATATACAAATTTGATGACACAAAGGTTAATGGGCCAACCACATAAAAAAAATTAGAGGTACTGATTCACCCCTCCCCTCTTAGTACATCATTCCAATAATTCCAACAACAGTTTCTATGACATGCATGTAAGGATAACATTGGAGCACATGGCCCTAGAACACCTCAAGGAGAAATGGGAGAAGATGATGGAAGACATAAATAAATCTCATTCACACATCTTTGACAAGTTGTAAGTATTACACCTTTGTCACTAATTTCAAAATAAGGGGGAAATGATATGTACAAAAGAAAGGGGGAAATTATCATCTATAAGGGGGAAAATATATGTATAGTATAAAAGGGAAAATATATATACCTTACAAAGGAATACTTGTACATACATCATACCAAGTCATGCACATAGGGGGAGTCATTGATAAGGTATACACAAGGTGTAATACTGAACATTTTAGTTTGCACATATCACTTTTTTGATACTAATGTCAAAGGGAGAGATTGATAACCCTAAAGGATCATATTTATTATTAGTATACAAAGGAAACAATTTTTGGACTGTTGGTAACATGATCACCGAGTGACAACAAACAGAGGTCACCAAAATAGACAAGTGCAGAGGTCACCAAAAGTGTATTAGCACAATGATCACCGACAGAAAATTTATAGAGTAAACCGAGAGCACAATTCACATAGCAACCCAACAGACAATTTATAGAGTGAACTAACAACACAGTTCACAAAGGCACTAGAGAGCAGTATGTCTACAGAGACATCATCGTGTACCAGTCTACTGAGAGACTATTTTATTCCTGAGAAAAGTGGATTTGAGATACACATCGGATAAAGAACTTTAGTTTTATAATTAGCTTTAATGCTTAGTTGTAAAAACATTTCTTGAGGGACAAGTAAAGCATATGTAATTTTTTTAATCAGTTTAACTGATTGTAAACATGCAAACTAGGAGATCAAGGTCAAGTTGTAAACCTTTGATCATAGAGTTTTTATTGTAAATCGTGAAACCTAAATTAGGCCAATACATTGTATAAATAGATGTAGTAATCAATTAGAATATGATTATTGTAGCCACAACATACATCCAAAGGATCAGATAGAGAGTTTCATGCAGAAGGAAAGAAAAAGATGAATTCAATTATGAAGAACAAGATTAAGGATACCGAGCATAACAAATTTATTAATCAATCACTATAGGTGATACACATATCTTATGAACTTAAAGGATCTGTATTCATCAATTCAAGATTGCATACTATCAGGTCAAAAAGTATTTTTTACTACTCTCTAACAATTCTAGTAAATAGAAGAAATCCTTTAAGAAGGTGGACTTAACAGTCTTTTTGTAAATCTCTTAACCGAGTGCACACTTAACAATATTTTTAAAATCTCTTAACAGAGTAGACCTTAACAAGTCTCAAATGTTACTCCTAATAGGGTAAGATCATCAGAAGTGATCATACTTTTAGCCTTAATCAGCACCTTCCATTCTGCAGATATTGAAGCTTTGTGGGTTTCATCCCCAGCACAGTTTTTACCTTCTAACAGGGGTTTTCTGCATTACCAATTCTTGCATCATGTGTCAATGAATTTCATGAATGTTTACATGCAAGTTACATTTCTATTTTGATATTAAATGCATAAGGTAGATAAGAAAGATGGTCGGTAATACAAGTAAAGATTACTAAAGGATAAAGAGATAAAAAATTTAAGGGTATTGATTCACCCCTCCCCTCTCAATACACACCATTCCATTATTCCAACATATAAAATGGTGACAGATTATTGTGCTTTTACCCTTATTTTTTTCCTTGTCTTCTCGTTTGGGGGAAATATCTTTCTATCTTATGTATTTCTCCTTTCAAAGGATCCATTATTTGTTTGTTGATCATCTACTTTATATTGTGATGTCCTCTCATGTATGGACTTGTTGTTAGGATCTTTCTCCTTAATGAGATTCATATCCTCCTTACAATTTATTCCTTGCTTAGAAGTGCATATATTGTATAATTGGGTTGACCACTAAGATGACATAATGTGGCATCCTTCTTTTCCTCATCTCTTTACGGATTGGCATCCTTTTTTTTATGAGATACGTTATTTCATGCAAGATACCTACATCTTTGCATAAAAATATTTTTCATTCCTCAAAGGTCATGTCTATCACAAAATAATCTTCCATATCATTTATATCATTCATCTCCCTCCTTGATGATTGTCTTACTTTATAATTTGATATCATTTCTGCGTAAATATGTTTTTTTTACATTAGGAGTTCTCTCTAGTTTGCAACTTATTTTTGCTTTGAATTTATGTCTATTATGAAGTAACTATAATTAGGGATGCATCGCATATTTTATCTTGCCTTCACACTTGGGGGAAAAATTTTCATTTTGTTTTCCTATCTCTTTTTTATAAGGAGCTACTTTCCTTAATAAAGTGTAATTTATTTATCACGTGACATTCTTTTCCTATAGAGAATTATTTGTTTTGATTCAAAATTCTCTTTTATGCAAGAGGTGTGCATCCTTGATCACAACCTCTTTTTTATTTGTAAAACTATGTTCATCATAAGCATATTCCCTTGCTTTACATTTCAAATTATGTCATACTTCATCAAGAATCCATTTTTCACCTAGTAATAGGGGCTAAATGGGTGCATTCTTGCTCTCTTCCCCTCTTTGTCTTGAAGACATTATCTTTGTTCAAGAACTCCTCTTGTAGGTAGATGCCTTATAGCTGAGATCTCTTCATGTCAAGGGTCTCTTCCCATAAGTGGACTATCCAAGTTTCACAATTATCTTAGCTCACAAGATTCATCACTCTTTGTTGAGTTTATGACATACATTATTGTTTTAAAGATATCTCCTTGTTGTTGGAAGTAGGTATCCTTGTTCTCTTTCCTTATGATGTCACCTAATTTTCCATCATAAGGAGGGGGCATACATACAACCTCCCTTGTACAATATATGCAACTTTTTTTTATGGATCCATAAGATTGATCCCTAAGTTGCCCTTGTGCACAAAAAAAAATTATTTCGCCCATGTGTGCAAAACATTTTAAAGGCACCTCTGTGCACAAAAAAAGTTCAAATCTGCCACAATGAGCAAGACATTTTAAAGCCGCCTCCATGGGAAGTATTTTCAAGGTAGGATTGACTAGAATAACACAAGTTTATATCTCATTAATTATCCTTCTTCTCTCTCTTTGATATGAGTGGAACTATCATAACACAACTTTTTAGCCTTTATACTTATCTCCTTTCTTTCTTATCCTCCCATGGATCACCTAGCATAGCACAACTTGATATCCTATTAGATTCATGGTCTCTCTCTCTTGTTTCCATTTTTTCATTGCGATGATAGTGGGTTAGATCATGGATTTTGTATCATCTTTGGTGATGCCCTTACCCTTTCTATGTGATAACTTATGCTCTTGAAATAGCTTTCCAGACATGATATTAGTGAATGGGACATTTCTAGTCAAGGTCTCTTCTACTAATTGATTTCAAGTCTCATTTTTAGTACTAACCCCTTTTGTATGTTATTTTTTTTGTCTTTGTTTATCCTTTTGTTCCCTTATGCATGGATTTTGAGTTTAGATCCTTTGTTTAGGAGCTTATGTCCTTGAACTTATTCTTGTCTTATCTCTTTGCAATTCACCCTTGATCATCTCTCTTTCATCATTCTTATTCTTCTCTTTCTTTACCATGAGTAGGAGCTTGTCTTGTACTCCCTCTAAAGTGGGGGCTAAATGTATCATCCTAAAAAGTAATCACCTAACTTGTGCTCAGTTTATAACCATTTTGTACCTACTTTAGTGTGTTTCCTTTGGTAGGACCTCGTATTGCACTTAGTTTTCTACCTCATTCAAATATGGTCCTTCTCCTTCCTTCAATATTTATTGAAATCAAGGTTGGATCTTGCTTCTAGGCTTGCTTTTCCTTTTTCTATCTAACCCCATAATTAATTTACTCACCTACGACTTATTCATTTATTTTTTTCTTTCAAGATCTATCTCGACCTCACAACAACCTTGATTTTATTCCCCTACTCCTTTTCACCTTCCCTGATATCCCCTAGGAATTTAAGCTTGATTTACCTAAGAAAAGTTGAGATTAAACTTGTCCCTAGGGTATATTTTGAGAGTCAACTTGTCCCTAGGTTTTTTAGCCCAGATTTGGCTCGGGGCCTGATGGTGGGGTTTTCTTCTAAGGTTTAGATTTGTTGGTTGGCCTTAATCAAATTTGACCATCGAAATGGAGAGAGTTTAGAATAAAAATACATTCTCTCCCCCCATTTGGCATCCATCATTTATATGCAAACTATAATCAAGTGCAAGTTTTCAATTCATCAATCAAGCACCCAAGAATTCAATCATTCAAGCAACCAAGAGCCATCAAGAATTCAAGTCTTCATTCCTCTCATGCAATTAAAGTTTTTTTCTTCCATATATCTAGCTTCTTTCCCCATTGGATTCCAAGCGAAGGAGTTTTCTATCAAGGAAGGATCCATTAAGCTTCATTCTTCTCTCTCTTCCCATATCAAATATTGTGGTGAATTACAACATCTACTATATGAGGTTTTTTTCTTACATGATTTCCTTTTGGGTTTTTGTGTTTAGTCAAAGATATTACATCAAAATTCTTGATCATATTTAAGAGGTAATTGCATCTATAATATACTTCATTTTTTAGATATAGCCTCTACAACATGAAATCATACTTTTTCTTTTATTTCATTTCCTCTCAAGGTTTATTCCTAAATAGGGGTTTGATTGAGGAAAACCCCTTTGTTAAACCTTTTTCCTTGTAGTTTCCATGTATATAAATAGGTTGCAAAGTCATGATTTCAGATCTGAAAAGTACATGTGCAGACATAGGATCTTGGAAAGTTTTATTAGTTTTGACACTACTAGGAACAAGTCAAGAGTCACCTTGTCCCTTCACTTTTTGGTTGAAAATTATAGAGAAGAAAGATACAAGTCTCAGGTTCCTAGATCTAGAGTTATAGTTGATTCTGACATTCCGGCGATAGTCAAATCTAGATCCAAGGTTCAAATATCCTCATCTTGTTTTCAAGGTACACTAATTATCTTTACTTTTCCCTTGCACTTAATTTCATAGATAATATTTTCTATCATTTAGTTTATTAGATCAAATCTCCATTAAGGAATATACAAACCCTATTAAGCATAGATCTTGCATTGGCACTCGTCCTCCTTTTGGTGACTTGACAGAAAATAGACAACAACTTGTAGTGACTTGAAATAGTAACCATAAGTCAATACCAACTTGAAATTTCAATATAAAGCTGATTTTTGGGGTATATATCACTTGGAGAATTCTATTCCCTGGTATAAATATCTTGGAGCACTATATACCTAGTGAATTTGTCTTAAAATTGCATAGACAGTGTATCGTCTTAAAATGGAAGCACTTCCATGTTAAGAATGTTTAGCCCTCCTTAGGGAATTTTTTTTACCTCCATCATATCATCCTCCTATTTTTGCATCATCCTCTTCTTCTGTGCCTATTTAGGACCCTGATTGGGCCTTTTCGAGCACCTTCTACCCCACCTGGCATGTTTTCCAGGGGTTCTGACCCCCTGGGTCAAGGTCGACGTCGAACTTGAACTAGGTTAGGGTTGACCTCAACCCTAACCTAGGTTAGGGTCAACCTCAACCTTGACCTGGGTCCCCCTTTCAAAACTGGAAGCTTGTCGGCTGCCGAGGGTCATCCAAAATTCAATTTTCTCGCTTCCAGGTCGGCTGTTTCGGGTTCACAAGCATTGATTCCTAAATTATATTTAATATAGGTCCTTTTCTAGGGGAATGGGTCTAATTGGAATTTAATTATCCTATGTCAGCCTCCTTAGAAGATTGTGCCCTAATTCCATATAAAAGGAAGTTTTCTCCTCTCATTTTCTCTAAGTCTTCTAAGTGATACGAAGCGATATTGAGCATAAAAGGAGAAGTTGCAAGCATCCATTGTTCTACATATTTCCAATTTATCAAGGTTTTCAATTATTCCTCTCAAGCATTCAAGTTCTCCATTGAAGATCAAGGATTCAAGCTTTCAATCCTTTGAAGGGATTAGGTGCAAACATTTAAGATTCATCATTCAAACCCTAGATCTAGCCATCATGTTGGTGTGATCTTCCTTTGAGATCCTTTGTGCATCCTCAAGACTCATTCCTCCTCTCTCCAAGGTGGATTTCAAGCATACAATCATGGAGGTTTATGGTTTCTAAAGTTCATGCTTTCATACTTACATATTTGCTTACATTTGAATTACAATTGCATATCTATTGAATATCATAGCTTCATTGTTAGATTCAATTCTACTACTTGCTAGCATTCTATACTTTATTGATTTCAAGGTTAATTCATGAATTGGGGTTTGACTAAGGCAAACCCCTACCCCACAACAAACAATCCTCTTTTTCTTGTAGGTATAGGTTCAGAATTGCATATTTGAGACCAGATCTAGATACCCTTTTCGGCTTTCTTTCAGACGGCGCAAACAGATTTTATGTCGAACATGTGCAGGTCAGGGTCAACATTATTGGGTCAGGGTTGACATTTGTGGGTCAAGGTCAACCTTTTTCATAAGATGACATTGGAATGGAAAAATATTTCTGGTTTTTTTCATCTCTGCGTTCAGGTTTGGGATCAACTGTCAGATTTTCCAGAAATAGTCTATAGACCTTAGAAAATAGCATTCTTTGATCTACAATTCTTTAAGGTTAGTTAATTTCTCCTATTTATTCAATTAGTATCATATATCATATCTATAAATATAATTAACATAATTTAAGATATCCTTCTTGTTATTCTCCTTTCTGAATAGTTGATTCATTTGTACATTAACCCTTCTTTTGGGTTGATCAACTTGGATCTTCCATTTGTACATTTGGAAATAAAAGAGGAACATCTTATCTTCTCCCTAATCACAATTGCAATACACAATCAATTAAATTCAAGTATAAAGTAGGGTTAAGGAATTCAACACACTTTAATAAAATCAAACAATAATTAACAATCAAATCACCTTATCCCTTTCCAACACATTACATATTCCTAAACCCCACCCTATTCTATATATTACATTTTGGTGAACCCGTGATAGAAAACTCCTCTTTGGTGTTAGATTTACATCTTAGATTACAATTTGCATTTATAAATCCAAAAACACTTCTTGCATTTTCATTATGAAATTCTTTTTGGTGTATGGCTATTTTTCTCATTATGCTTCTTTTAGCATCTCTTTATAGTACCTATGATGTCTATGAGAGTGTCATCCATTTTATCATTTTTGTTAATCTTCATGTTTCACTTGCTTATGCTATTTTAAGATTGACCAATACTCATCTCCCTACTTTCAAAACTTTAATTAAGGATTTGTGTAGTGGACTTATTGCTCTTTTAGATTATGTGAAGAATTTGGTAGATGATACTCCATTACCTAATCTTCCTAATCCTAATCTTAACCTTCCT
>MU224205.1:543475-560831 GCA_018584345.1 Thuja plicata
ATAGGGACATGCATACACGCTTTTTTATCATTTTTAATATAGGGAAATCATACAAAATATGAAAAGTGTATATTATACTTCCCTGATGTCTCGTTCCTTTTGAACCTGAAATTTTCAGTGTTAACAGGATACACTTTACTTAAGGAAAAATCCTTGATGGATTGAACTAGTATAACACATATTTCTAGACCTTTCAATGGGCCATCTTTTGTGGTGCTCTCTTGGTGTGATTCATAGTAATAAAAATAATCTTAGTAGGATAAGGTGATCGCACCCTTCTCTCTCTCTTCCTCTCATGGATCACCTAGTACAACATAAATTGCCTAGCATATGTCATCCATGATTGTCTTTCTCTCTCCTCTATGATTCCATAGCATAATACACTCTTCTATTGGATTGGATCATGGATTCTTATCTTATCTTTGATGTATTCTCTTTCTCTTTTTAGGTGACCACTTGTGCTCTTGTAATAGCTTTCTTAGAGTGGTGCTAGTTGTAACACCCCAAAATTGGCACCTTATAATTCTAATCAATTTTGGTGCATTTTCTCATCATCGAACTCTTATTGTACTAGGCAAATTCTCTTCCTAATTGACTTTAATTGACTTGGTCTCAAATGCAGAAAACCTGAATTTGCATAAATCTCACATTATATTTAATTTCCTAAATTATTAATGTTTATTAGCTAAAAATACCTATGATTAATTAATTTAATTCTAAAGTCCTAAGTGCTTTCAAGTTAAATTAATTCCACCCCCTTTAGCTAATACACATCAAAAAGGAATTGAATAGTTATTTAATTATTAGGATGAATTATCCTCAAAAAGGAATTCCATAATTCCATGTGAAAAGTCACTCATGTGGCAATAATTCATTCCTTTAATTGAATAATTCCTTCAAAAATTGTCTCACCTTCCCCCATGGAATTGAAGAGTCAACCGTTTCTTTTCAAGAAACTCTTCATCCCCTTCTCAGGTTGTTCTATATTATGGGCCTCATTTTCTTCATTTGGGGGGATCAATTTTTAGAGCATCAAAATTATAGCTAATTTTTGTCTCACCTATTTCATATTTCATAGCTTTTGTTGCTTTTTAGTTCAAAATCTCATTTAGTGTAATTTCATTCTCATGGCTAGTGTAATTTGATTATTGTTCTAGTTTAATTCAATTAAATCTGCATAGCTCTCTAGATTAATGGCATTTTCATTTCTAGATTAATGGCATTTTGATTCATAGATTAATGGAGTTTTCATTCTGAGATTAATGAAAATTTGCTTATCTTTCATGCTTTAAAAATCCTCCATTTTAGCAATGGTTAAGGTTGTTGGCTCTTGCTCTGAGAGTAAATTCAAAAACCCCAACTAAATAGGAGGCAACAGGTCGCTTTAATCAAGTTTGCGAATTGGACAATTCATGTTTAGCTTTGCAAATTGGATGATTGAGTAAGGACTATGTTGGGTTTGTGCCTAATTTAAGAGGTCACATTCAAGCACATAACATTTTGGCGCCCACCGTGGGGCAGAAAAAATGATTTCTGGCCTCACTCTCAAAATTTTCTGATAGTAATTTGAACTCTACCGTACGTCCATACACCACTGGTACATAATCTCACGCGACATTTCATATTGAACCATGTGAAGTTTTTCTCTGATTAGCACTCTCTCATGCGAGGAAATAGAAATCTCGCGCAGGTCCCTGCACTTTCTTGCGCGCACATAAATACTTTCTCATGCGAAGTTTTACAGACAGTCATTTAATTTCAAGAATCTGCAATTTACTGTTATCATTTTTTGACATTTACTTTCTGCTATTGATTTCATGTTTCTAATTTCTGCTTTAGCATAACAGTGGTCTATAGGTCGCTTGTCAAAGATCATAAAAACATGCTAACGGTTTTCTTGCAGGACGGTTGTCAAAGGCATATTAAAAACATTGTACTTGTTTACTATTTTTCATTCACATAGTTTAAATAGGGCTTTGTTAAAATTTCTTAAGGGTCCTAATAGAAAAGTAGGGGAATAGGCTCTTCATTACATGGAAGTGATGCCCATCGATGAAACTGAGACCTAGATGTTGCTAGAATGACGGATACCTGCAGAAGCAGAGAAAGATAGTGAATCTTTAACACATCTACTTGTTAGGGGATTATTCTCTTCTCTCTTTGAGAGAATCAATAACCCAAAGGCTCGTGGATTTGGTGGAGTGAAGCTATCTCAGTGATGAACATGTCTTGAGTATTTGGTTAAGGTGAAGAGGTAGAGAAGTATGCTCTTCTCTCTTTGAGAGAATCAGAAAATTGGACCCTTGAATCCAAGCCAAGTTGTGTCACCTTTAGAGGGCCTGCTGAAAGTTGAACCTCCGTGAATGACCCAAGTGAGTACACACCTATCGCTGATGATTCCACCTCACTATAATAAAGTCTACTTTGTTGAGTCCAAAGAATCCAAAGGCATGGTAACTTCTTTCTCATGATTTTGACTATCATCTTGAGAAAGCCTTGTTTGTCGTACTGAGCGGCACTGCTCCCAACCTTGCTTGCAAGGGTGTATGACTTTCGAGTGTTGGTGTGGCTGCGAGGCCCCAGCTCTATATCAAAGGCATCGAATGTTATTGTGAATGGAAGCCCACTAAAAACTCTCTTTGTTAGATGCCTACTTGGATCACCTCTTAAAGAAGACATAATCTGTGCACAAAAATAGGGAAGAATCTCTCCCCTAGATTATTGACATAGGTATGCACCTGGATGCTTGAAGTGGTATATGACATTGGCCCCTGCTTTAAGGGTAACCTTTGAACATATATACTTAGTCCTTGGAAACACCAAAAACACGGGTGCTCTCTCGAGGGTGACACTATTGTGTGAGGTGCACACATACGCATAAGACAGCGGGGCATGAATTTTGTCTTCTCCACCATTTTTTTTTTGTAGGGATAACCAAGTGTTTGTTTTGAGTCTTAAACTATCCAATCATGATCAAACAAAGGCTCCCATGATTCTACCAAGTTGCTTTGTCCTTGGTAGAACTATTTACGACTATTACTTGTGTCACTATTGCTTGTTTGAAACTTTGTGCTTGTTAATGAGTGCTTGTCACCTTGAAATTGAGATTGCTGATCTGTATCATCATAAAACTACCCTAAACCTGGAAATTCTGTCAGAGAACAGTCCTGACTATGTCTCAAAATCTGGTTTTTGTCTCAAAAACTGAGTCTGTTTATCGAAATCTAGAGCTTTCTCGTGTGAGATTTCAAAAACTGAGCACTTCCTCACGCGAGCTTGCATTTTCTCACACAAAGTTGAGCACTTCCTTGCATGATACAGCACTTCCTTGTGCGAATCTGTAGCCTGGTGTCCTAAAACAGTGAGCTTTTTCCTGTTGACTAGTGAATTTCTTGCCTGATCTGACTTTTGTTGGGGATCTAATTACCTGTTTCCCTGTTGTCTGCAGTCTAAAAATGGTTGTTTTGAGTTTCGAACTAACTGATTCTTACTCAAACTTGTCTTGCCTCTTTGTCTCTGTCCTATTTTTTCTATGTTTTTGTACCTTGTGACACGATAGTCACATCTCGGCTATTCTAGCCATACTCTTAATGATTCATGTCGGGTGCATCTCACATCTTGGTTGTTCTAGCCTATTATCTCCTTTTGTTATCTCTAGAAACAAAGTTCTGAGTTGGATCCTAGGTCCTCTCTTGTTTCATCTTTGTTTATGCCTGTTACGACTAGAAGCGGTAATATATTCCCTATTCTTGGTTCTGAAACAAGTAAGGGTAAACCTCGTAATCAAGGAAAATATCATTCTAAATCTGTCACTCAACCTGATAGCCAAGATGGATCCTCAAGTTCCTCTTATACATGTAATACAGATCCTAGTCTAAATCAGAAACTAGTGTTTCAGCTGTGCTCTAATCATTTGTTTTAAGATCAATAGAATTCATCTCTTTCAGATCAACAAATCTTTAGAAAGTCACCTGTTTGGGTTGATCCTATTAACAATCCTCATTGCCTTAGTGATCCTTTTGAACATATCAATCCTTTCGATCCTATCAAACCCTTTGATCTTCCAAAGGTTACAATGACCACGACTTCTTAGCTCGATACTCACACTCATATTGAAGATGTGCACACGGCATAATCTCCCATCAAGAACATGGAAACTCCTTTCGATTACATGCAAGGTTAATACACCGATGGTCATGACCAATCTCAAAATGATCAAGGTCAACAAGGCGAGCAACATCATAATCACCCTCCTCCATATGACCAGGGTCAAGATCAGACTCAAAGCATTTATGACATTCTTGGTAACGATGATGAGCCAATAACTCAAAATGACATAGATGCTTCAAAATCTAATAAATCTCTCATCAAAATGATGGAAATACTCCTTGCGAAAGATAAAGAGAAATATTTTCTAGATTTGGCAAAACACGGAGTTAAGCTACCCTCAAACTTCCAATTGGAAATGCTTGTGGCTAAAGAAGAAGAGAGTGAAACTACCAAATTGCATAAAGTAATTCAAGACATGCAAAATCAAATCAGTCAACTTATGAAGGAAAAGGACAAACCCACACAACAATTCATGATGGAAAGCATCTGTCCTTTTCCTTTTGATAGGAGTCTTCTTATGCCACCTTTTCTCAAAGGTGTAGAACTCCCTAAATATGATCAGTATCTAGGTACCACTAATCCTCAGGATCATTTGAGAGAATTTGGGGCCCTATCTATGGAGTTCATGCATGATAAAACCTATTTGATGTGTCTCTTTCCCCGAAGTTTGGGTGGACCTACCATGGAGTGGTTTTCTCAACTACCCATCGGCATCAAGACTTTTGATGAGATTGCCAATCTCTTTATAAAACACTATTCTCACAACATACATCATCCCATCAACATAAGGGACCTTTGCAATCTCAAGAAAAGGCAAGGGGAGCCATTCTTGACATTTCTCCAAAGATAGAGACAACTTTGCACTAAGTATCCTCGCAAAATACCTGAATCTAAGAAACTTGATATCTTCTTGGATAATCTCACTCCTGATTTTGGGTATCAAGTACAACTTCAAGGTCCCCTTAATTTTGACAGCATGATAAAGCAAGTTGTGAGGATAGAGGCATTTATGGTTAAGAAAGGTGAATTGACTTTATATAAAGATAACAAACAAGGTTCCTCCTCTTCCAACAAAGATAAAGGGAAGTTGGTCAAAAAGAATAGGGACATTGTGAATGATGGGGTAGTTGATAATGTGACTCCAGCTCCTTCAAAAATGGTCTTCAATCTCACCTCTGGTATACAAGCAACCAAAGTTGTTGAAAAGGTTGTAACAAATACTCAACAACCTTCTAGATTCTCTGGCAACAAACCTTGGGCCCCACAACCCAAGCATGAATTTACTTCTTTGGGAGAACCGTTGGATGTAGTTTTCAAGACTTTGGTGCAAAATTAGATTCTCGCTCCTTTGGAAAAATGCCTCTATGATCCGCAACCACGACCCCATTGGTGGAATGATAACGCATACTGTGACTATCACCAAAATAAGGGTCATAAGACTGCTACTTGTCTTCAATTGCGTCATAAAGTCTAAGATCTGATTGATAACCAGGTTATCGTTGTGGAAAATCATAACAAGAATTTGGATCACCAGGCATTTAAAGATCCCTTTCCTCATCACAAGAAAGGTGATTCTTCCAATTCTAAGAACAATAATGCCAAGGTTAACTACGAACATGCCACTTATGATAATACCATCAACATGGTTGAACCTCTGGAAGTGGAGTATTGTAATGTGATTACTACCAGGAGGAGTGGGGATGCTCCTAAGTCTAAGACCCCATTCATCTTGAGAGGCCCTGGGTCTCTCTTATCTAAATCTAAATCATCTCAGGATTGCATGAATGTTGTTACCAGATCCTGCGTTAAAATCACTATCAAGGGTCTTGACCCTCCTGCTGCTACATCCGCACCAAAACAACCCACGGATAAAACTATTGTTGGCTCTACCAAAAAGACCATGAAAGTGGTCCCCACACCTTCTACTTCTGGTTATAGCATTCTAGACCAGCTGCAAAGAACCAATGCTCAAATAACCATCTTTGAGCTGTTGAAGATCTTGCCTGCTCATAGGCAGATTTTGGATAAAGCCCTCACAGAGGCTAATGTCCCCAAAGACATCAATCTAGATCAATTTCAATCCATGGTGGGTCACTTGACTTCACCGCATTATTTGTCCTTCTCAAAAGAATATGATCACTCAATTAGTCACCTGCATAATGCTCCTCTGCACATAGAAGTCATGATTTGAAAACAACTAGTCTATCGCGTCCTCATTGATAATGGTGCTGGCCTCAATATTTGCTCTCCTCACTTTCTTTCTCAGCTAGGTTATGATGAAGATCACATAGATTCCCACAAAATAGTTACTATCAAGGCCTATGATGAAGAAGAGAGAAAATCTAAAGGTTTAGTCGTGCTACCCATTCGGGTTGGACCAATTGAAAGAGACATCACATGTCAGGTGCTAGACCTTCCTCTTACGTATAATATCTTGCTGGGAAGACCGCGGATCAATGAGATGCAAGTGGTTCCCTCTACATACCATCAGTGTATTAAGTTTTCTTTCCAAGGCGCAGAGGTGACAATTCCTACTAGTATGGGCTCTTCTTGTAATGCGCTCACTCAGTCAGCTAATAGTCTTGTTCTGACTAATAGAGAATACACAGAATTCTATGATGCCAAGCTCAGAGACATGGAAAGACCCTAAAAATCATAGACATAGGCAAGGGGGGGTATCAAATAGAACCTATGCTATTGTTAGCAACTCTACCTCCGTCTCCTCATTCTTATGGGAGACCTAAGAATAATAGATCTTCTACTCCTCCAGAGATAGTTTATGATGGTGCCTTTGTATGAGCTTCTACACCATTAGAAGATGAAGATGAGGAAAGAGCTATTAAATCTTGGCTTTATAAAGGAAAGAACATATCTGAACAGACTGCCCCATCTTGTGAACTAAATCCCAACAGTGAAGGTCTTAAGATTATGAAATGCTTTGGGTACAAAGGGAGTGGCCCAATAGGGGTGAATGTTAATGGGTTAGTTGAACCTATTAAAGCTCTGGGTCAAAAGACAAAAGACACAACTAGTTTAGGCTTCAAGAAGATCATGTTCCATCTAGGGATTAACAAATTTGTACCAAAATTAGATCCTTCACCAGAACCTGAAGGCACAACTACAGTCGACATCATAGAAGATAGCTTCGATGAGGATTTCTTTCCTTATCCCATTCCTCTAGACCTGGCAGCATTCTTTGTTAGCCAGATAATTTTGTACCGCGCACCTGTACAGTCGAGACTGACAGTGATTCTGATAAAACCACTCCATTTGATGCACTAACCTATGAACAATGGAAAGTGTTACAAGATCCTAGTTTCTAAGGTGAATGATACATACCACCAGAGTTTCAAGAGACGTTGGCACAAGAACAGGCTGGTGTTGCAAGAACTCCCAAACCTTCATGGTGCAAACACCCAAGTCAGAGTTCAGACACAGATTCTCATGAATATGAGTTTGATAGTTTGTCAAAAGAATCTTATGAAAATCTTATTGATGTAAGTGAGGGGTAGTGAAAGGTCTAATGAGTCTGAGTCCATAAATGTTAACATGGCTTCTACTTTGGTCATTAGGAGTCAAAAGGATTCGAACACACCTTTGGATGAGATCATTTTAGCTCTCAGCTTACTAGTCAACACTTTTGATGATTATACCATGAATGCACTTGAACCTGTCACATCTCTTTCACTCCAACATCCTGAGTTAATAGATTGGAATTCCCCTACCTCATCCAATGAAGTCCTTACATTCCAGAATGACTATGCTCTAGCCTTTTACCTTCACATTGTTGAACCTGTAATGTCCTCCACTAGTGAAGAAAGTGTCAACATGACCGAGGCTGATATAAAGTATCTTAGTCATAAAATTAAAAGAATAAAAAATAGGTGCTCTGATGGTGAAAAACACATCATGGCAGTATCAGAGCCAAAAAAAAGTAAAAATAAAAGATGTATCCGAAGGTGAAAACCTCTCTGAGGCACCTAAGGATGAGATACTTGATGCACTTCTAATTCATTTCCAGGAACGCTCATTGGTGTTAATGGAGCCAACTCAGCTGGTAAATCTAGGTACAGAAGAACATCCACACATTATTCATGTGGCTAAGTCATTATCTCCAGAAGAACTCAAGGAATTCACATATTTCTTCAAGGAGAAAAAGATAAATTTTGTGTGGAAATATTCTGACATGCTGAGTGTGGATCCTAATCTCATCATGCATCACTTATCAATAGCTCCAGGTGTGAAACCAATCAAACAAAAACTTAGAAAGATGCATCCACATGTGACTCTACTAGTCAAGGCAGAATTGGAAAAAATTCTAAAAGCTGGGTCCATCCGAGCAATTGATTATGCAGAGTGGATCTCTAACATAGTCCCAGTGACTAAACATGACAAATCTATCAGAGTCTGCATAGACTTTTGGGACATAAATAAGGCCTGTCCAAAAGATGATTTTCCACTGCCCAATATTGATATGATTGTCGATATGACAGGAGGATATGAAATGTACTCCCTAATGGATGGCTTCTCTGGCTATAATCGAATCAAAATTGTGCCAGAGGACCAAGAGAAGACTACTTTTACTTGTGCATGGGGTACATTCTACTAGAATGTTATGCCTTTTGGTATTAATAATTTTGGAGCCACCTATTAGAGAGTTGTCACTAACATATTTCATGACATGATGCATAAGACAATGGAGGACTATGCGGATGACACACTTGCTAAAAGTATGGATAGAAAGACACATCTCACTGATCTAGGCCCTATACTAGATCATATGGAAAAATTTATACTGCGCCTTAACCCTAAGAAATGTGCATTTGGGGTTACTTCAGGAAAATTACTTGGTTATATCATCTCTACGAAGGGAATCGATGTGGATCTTGCAAAGGTGAAAGCTATCATGGAAATTCCTCCACCTCACAATATCAGACAAATTAGAGGTCTTCAAGTTTAGCTTCAATCTATCTGGTGTTTCATCTCGCAGCTAGTTGACAAGTCACAACCATTTACTAAAACTCTACATAAAGGTGTGACTTATGAATGGAACAAAGAATGTGAACAAGGCTTTTAACAGATCAAACAATATCTAGCCAATCTACCTATATTAATGCCTCCTATTCAAGGGAAGTCATTGATCTTATACATCTCATCTACAGAAACATCTTTGGGTGCTCTATTGGCCCAAGAAGATCAAGATATTAAAGAAAGAGCCATTTATTACATCAGCAGAACATTGGTCTCTTATGAAATGAATTATTCTATAATTGAGAAAGATTTCTTAGCAGCGGTGTTTGCTTCCCAGAATTTATGACACTACATGCTTGCTCACACCACAAGGATCATCGTGAAAATTGATCCATTAAAATACTTGCTCAGTAAGGCTACCCTCACAGGTAGACTAGCTAAATGGGTCATGCTTCTTAGTGAATTTGATATTGAATATGTTGAGAGGAAAGCTATCAAAGGGCAAGCAATTACATATTAGTTGGTTGAGGCACCTATTACAGATCATCAACCACTAAGGCTTGAGTTCCCAGATGATTCCATCATGCTTCTCACACATCAGACATGGACCATGTTCTTTGATGGATCATTTACCTAGCAGGGGTCAGGTGTTGGAATTTTGTTCATTACACCTCAGTGGTATTCATTACCAAAGGCATACAAAATGATGTTTCCTTGCACAAATAACACTGCTGAGTATGAAGCTTTGATCAATGGATTAAAGATCACTATTGAATGGCATGTTGGTGAGCTAAAAGTCTTTGGAGATTCACAACTGGTTATCAATCAAGTGAATGACATCTATCAAATAAAAGATGAAAAACTAGTGCCCTATAAAAGGATGGTTGACGACCTTAAGAAATACTTTGCACATGTCACTTTCCAAAAATTCCAAGGGTAGATAATAAAGCATTTGATGCCATGTCTACTCTGGCTTCTATGTTACAAATGCCAAAAATTGATTTCAGACATGAATTCCTAGTGGAGATGTTATTCTACCTTGCCTATGATTCCCTTGACTCTCAGATGATCTGTTCAGTCATTGGTCATGACTCATCCCGCTACCACCATATCTACTCTTATCTTCATGACCAAATTATTCCTGACACATATACTCAAAATGAGAAACATCATTTAATCCATAGTGCTTCACAGTTTGTCATCATAGCTAACGACTTATATAGACGAGGTCTAGACGATACCCTCCTTAGGTGTTTAGAACCTAATGAGTCCAAGCACATGTTAGAAGAGGTACATGAAGGCATCTATGGGTCTCACTCAAATGGTCTGACACTAGCTCATAAACTTATTAGAGCTGGTTACTATTGGCCAAATATGGAGAAAGAAGCTACATAGTTTGCTAAGTCTTGCAAACAGTGTCAACTACATGGTAATCTGATTCATGCTCCAGCCAAGGAGCTTATTCCCTTCATTACTTTCTAGCCATTTCAACAGTGGGCCTTTGACTTAGTGGGTCAGATATATACGTCTTCTTTGAGAGGACATAAATACATCATTACTGCTACAGACTATTTTACCAAATGGGTTGAGGCAGTACCTCTCAGTGTAGCTGATAGCAAGTCTGTAGCCATGTTTATACTAAACTACATCATCTGTAGATATGGTATACCCTCATTAATAATCACTGACAATGGGGGACAATTCAAGAACAAAGATCTAATAGATTTATGCACTAAGTTCAAGATTACTCAGCACTGGTCTTCTATCTATTATCCCTAGGGTAATGGACAAGCTAAAGCTTCAAACAAGACAATTCTCAAGATCCTACATCGTACAGTACACAAATCTGGATGAGACTGGCATCTCTAGATTAACCCAGCTTTATGGGCTTATCGCACCAGTATATGAACACCAACAGGGGCCACACCCTTTGCTCTAGTTTATGGTGTCGATGTAGTACTTCCTATTGAGGTTGAGATTCCTACCTTGCAAATCTCTCTAAAGGGCCTCATTACTGATGATGATATCAAAATATCTTGGCTACAAGAGCTTGAACTAGTAGATGAATGTCAAAAGGTGGCATTCAATCATCTCTAAGCATATCAGAAGAGAATATCTAAAAGCTATAACAAGAAGGTTAGACCAAGAGACTTCCAAATGGGTGATCTTGTCCTGAGAGAGAACCCTAAGAATCAACAACAGCGGATTCAAAAAGGAAAATTTGAGCCCAACTAGCTTGGTCCATATATTATTACTGCAATATTTGGGTCTGGCGCTTACCAGCTATCTACCATAGAGGGTGAACAACTCAAAGAGCCTATCAATGCTCTTCATCTAAAAAAAATTTATAGTTGAAATGTCTTCTGAATGCTCATGTACATACTTTATTTTGAGAAAACCCTAAAAATTGCAAAATGTCCTAAAAAAATGATCATCTTAGTGAAAACCTAGCAAACAGGCACTTCAATGTATCTATTATCCTGGTAAACAGGTGCCTTGATAATACCAAAAAAAATTGAAAAAAATAAAAAATAAAAAAAATAAAAAAATAAAAAAAATAAAAAAAAAACATGAAAATATAGAAAAAGAGAAAAAGAGAAAAATGTGCCATTGATGACAACCTGGTAAACAGGCGTCATGGTATCAAAAATAGAATTTCTACCAAGATGGTGAAAACTTGGTAAACATGCGCCTCTTGTTCTGTAAGGCTCTATCTATCGCAGCATCTCTTGGCTTTCTTGCAATTTGCTCTCCTGCTTTCCTGCTTGCTTTCCCACTCTAGTGTGCTTTCCTGCTTTAGTTTTTTTTCTCATGCATTCACTCTCATTCATCTCCAAGATTTTTCTTGACTTCACATGGATTGAAACTGGTCACACTCGGGGGCACCTTCCTGGTCTAGGGGAGCATTGTTCTATCTTTCAGAGTTTTTCTCCTCTTCGCATCAGTCACCAGTGGTTCTCACTGAGTCTGCCTACTGATGCCTAGATCTCACATCGATCTTTATGCTTGAGAATATCTCTCATGTCAGTCACCATTGGTTCTCACTGCGTCTGCCTACTATCCCTATATTACTAAGATTTCTCATATTGACGCGTTATCTGCATGTTTGACATCAATTCATTCAGTACTTGGGGGCATGGATCCCCACTTTGATCGTATCTTCGGTTTACACTGGAGTCAATAATCTTGTCTAAAAGACAACTATCTACTAGCACAAACTGGTGTTTCTCAACACCCCAATCAAATAGGATTTTTCCAACATACTCTTTGGACACATCTGTGTTTTTTTAACACACATTGGATATCTCACACGTAAACATCTCTCGATAGCAATCAAACACATTGCACTCACAAGCACAATGGTGTTTTTCAACACCCCAAACATAGGGTGTTTTTCAACACCCCAAATATAGGCACATTTGTAAACTTTGAAACATGCTGAGCTGTGATTGACTCTTTCTTTGTATGTTGTTTGTTCTCATGAATTTGACTGATATTTTCTTTGTCTACTGCTTGTGGGTGTGGTTTCAATGATCTGGCAACATCAAATAAACAGGGTGTATGTGATAAGAGCTTCTACATTAATGTGGAAAAGCCTCACATCTCTCGATCTTGTTTATTTGTACACCAAGGGGAGGCTGGAACTATCTCCTTGACTGTTATTGCTCTATTTTTTTTACTTGTGTACTCTTACTACATTAAACTGGAAACAATGTTCAGTTCACCTTGGCTTTTGTGCCCTGGTGCTTATGTTTGTTTCCCACATTTTATCCGATGAAAGTCATATTCATATTCTTATGGTCGCAGCGGAACCAGTGAGAATTGTATTGACTCCAATGTTCCAAAATAATCAATGATGATAATTATGCGATGAGTCCAACAACCAAGTCCTAGGGTTGCATTTAGCTTAGGCTTGCATTCACATTTTAGGCTTGCATTGCGTTGGTTTTGGTGCTCTCTTCATGGTCTTCTCATTTTTTGAAGGTCCTCATCTTTTATCCTGGCTTCCTCTTGACTGCACAAGTGTCTGGTCCTCGCTCTCAATCTTCATTCGTATTCTTTTGGTTAGTACATGTTGTATATTGCAATATCCTATATGAGTTGATTAGTACCATTGCATTACATTTATTTCCAAAAGTGCATTTCCATACATTCATTTGCATTTATATATCCATAAACATGTGCATCCATTATAAACATAAATCAAATCATACATAGCATTTATCCATCTAACATCATTCATAGCATTTATCAATAAAACATGTACATAAACATTTGCATATTCATCCATGGCATACATTTCTAATCCATACATCTAAATCATATAGAAAACATCTCACAAGACATACAAATCTAAAGCAATATATAAACAAGTACAATGATGCCAAAATCGAGCCCATATATATATATATATATATATATATATCGACCAAAATGTACAAGGGTGCTACTCGAGCACAATATATCAAAATGGTGGTACAATATGTATATCAAGTGTCCCATCTAACCACCTGGCGGAGGTGGAGGAGGTGGCATGCCCTGCTACTTTGGAGGTGGTCCCTATGGAGGTAGTCCCTATGGAGCAACCTGTGCCCCAGCATACTTTGAAAATGGATGAACCTGATCTGCTGCCTCAGGAACTGTAATCATGTAAGCGGCATAGTAATAGGCTACCTAAGTAGCCTCGTATCTTGTCTCTATCTGTGACCTAGCCAGTGCCTCCTGTAACCCCCATATCTCTCAGTCACGCTTGGCTACTCAGGTCTCCTGAATGACCACCTATGTAAGGAAGTCATCTCGCTCCCTTTGCAACTGTCTCACCCTCTCTCGGAGCCTCCGGAGAGCCTCCTATAATAGGGCTACCTGTCCGCCCGCCTGTGGATCAATCAGAGTAGTATCAGCCATGATGGTGTCCTCTCCCTACTTAGTGGCTCTCTCCTAACTGTCACTGCTCCTAGCACTTGCATCTGATCCCATAGGTCTAGTGGAGATAGAAACCTGCACAGTCCTCGATCATACTACCCTCTCCTACTATTGTAAGGGTAGTTGTTGTACCTGCTATTGTAAGGGTGGATTCTACGCCTGCTACTGTAGGGGCGGCTGTTGCACCTGCTGTTGTGGTGGTGGTTGTACCACCTTGTGTACATGAGGGCCCAGACCAATAGGATCTGTATATCTAGGGAATGGGTGCGCTAATATGTGGTCCCTATATGTAGGTTTCATCCCTGCATTCATCACCTTGACATGTAATCCCACCTAGCTAGTGGTACTCGAGCATCTATCATGCTTCGACCTCTATCCAACTGTCTCTACCAGCCCTTCTTCATCTCATCGATGAATTGGGTGTAAGTACAAAACTCCTGTGAGACATCCTGAGGTCTCCTGAACTACCACAACACTTGTGTAAGCAAGAAGTGCTCAATAACATTGATGGTATGCCCGATCAAAGGATGTGAATAGAACTTATACGATAGCTCATGTTGTGCATCATCCCATACCTCTGTGGCTATCTGGGGCCGCCATATGACTATTGCCATATCATCTATCTGAGCTCGCCACTACTTTGTCTTACCTAGCATGGGCTGGGTCATAGGACCTGTGTACCTATATATATACAGCTCCAAAGATTGTCGTGTGTCATGGAAAATTGGCCTACATATGGGAAGGTGCTCCCAGGCCCAGATCTGAAGAATGACGACTCCTGCCGCCATAGTTCATGCACCTCAATTTACAATCTTGTTCATCTCATGGTACATCTATGCGAGCATACACTCGCCCCATCTAAAAGTCACTGTAGGTGTAGCCAGCATCCTCTACAACATGCCTCCCCAACCGCACTCCAACCCATGCTAACCTCAATCAAGAACCAAGTGGCAACTCAGGAAAAGTGCCAAGACAACCGCCAGTGGGTGATCTACATCGTAGTTTTGAATCAAATCCTCCCAAGAGATGGCCTGACCCATTACTAGATCATCCTGGAAGACTGCTCTTAATGCCAGTGTACCTGCTCTCGGCTGAGTATCATACTCTACACGAGCTCTGTGAAATGGTACTCTTAGAATCCTGTAAATGTCCTTGAGAGTGACTGTCATCTCCCCCTATGGAAAATGAAATGTGTTCATCTCTGAATGGAAATGCTCAACCAATGCACCCAATAGATCGTGATTTACCCAAATATCGGGTGCATAATGAAGGTATGATAATCTTAACCCATCGATATGAGCACCATCAGCATCTAACAATCTATGCAGTAGCTCACCCATGATAGGATGATGCGACCGAAATGCGCTATCAGGGAAGTCAACCTGCAAAGCAAGCGACAAAATTGGATCAGTACCTCAACATGATGATTTTTCAAAGCAATGACAACAAATACAGCTATGGACCTATCCTAAACACAGTTTTGAGGCATTGTAACTGGCTGACTCTACGGCATAAAAAATGACAACTTTTTGAGCTGAGCAAGATTCCCATGCAAGGAAACTATTTTCCCACGTGAGCTTTCTGCCTCACGCGAGATAGGATCTCTCTCCGCGTGAGATTCTTGAAATCTCACACGGCATAAGCACGCACTTCACGCGAGCATGCGGAAGGGACCCACGTGAGGAATCCCTGACGCGCATGAGGAATCTGATTCCTCACATGAAAGGCGATCTAGACCAGTGCGAGGAAATTGTTCCCTCATGCGAGATTGGATGCGACAAACCCTAAAAGCTTCAAAAACATGCTAAAATGCTATAAAATTAATAAAAATTTGAAATGCAGGATAAAGTTTCGATTACTTACAGGTGCATCATACTCTGGGGGTCGGTTGTGTCATAGAGAGTGCTCAAATCGGTGTGTATGCATGGGAATGCTATCAATGTCAGCTGGAGCTCTCTCCATCGCTAAAGTCAAAGGTGAATAATGATTTGAAAATGACTCCTTCGGGCCTTATATAGCTATTTGACCTCATTTTCAAAGTGCTCCATTTTTCACAAAAATTGCACCCTTGGCTAAATGGACTATTCTGAATCCATTTTCGTGATCGAAATCAAAATCTGACACTCCTAAGCAGCTGAAACCGCATTTTAAAATTTTGGGACCAACGCGATCAGACGCTTGTGTAGTCAATTTTTTGATGTCGCTTTCTTGTCAGAATTATCTCTCGTTATCATTTTCTCAGCTTTTGCAATCTTTTTATTACAGTCAAATTTGGTCAACTATGGTCAAACCTAATCAACAGGACCTTTCAATCGCTCTAAATCAATTCTACCTTCTCTTGATCTATCTTCAATTCCTCTAGATCTTCGATCTTATTTCTATCTGTGATTTCTCGCTTTCGATCATCTTTCTGTTGTGTCATCTTTCAATTTTTCTCCCGAGGGGGCAAGATGATTGTGTCATTGAATCTTTTCACATCATTCTCAAATCAGTCTGATCTAAATCAAAATTCCCCATCGCTAGCGGCATCTCATCACTTGGGGCATATTCAATTTTTCATACCTTATGGTCAAAATTGGATATTCCATGATCTTGAATCTCTAGGGGCATATTGATGTCTTGCATCTTGTCATCTATCTTTCTAGATATATGAGCAATCTAACTCGGATCCTCAAGAATCATGCTTTGTTCTAGAGATGATTCTTGAAATCTCATTAGGTATTGGGGCAATCTAACCCTAATTCCTGAAATTTATGCTTCATTCTGAAGATGGCTCTCAAAAACTCTTTAGACCGTTATCTAGGCAACCTAACCTAGATCTCGAAAGGCTAACCTTCGTATTGGGGAAATCTAACCCTGATTCTGGAGATAGTCCTAGATCTTCATCAACTATCAATGGACATTGGGGCAATCTAACCCCAATTTTGATCTTCCCTCAAGTGGTATTTGGACCGTTGTCTTCGCAATCTAACTTAGAATTTGAAAAAACATGCTTCATTTTGAAAATGGTTTTGCTTCTTGATCTGATCGATGTCTTGGCAACCTAACCTAGACTTCTGAAATCTTCATCTATCACATCAGACTATTCTTTGAATCAATGCATTTCTCGCACATCAATTCAAACAGGGGCAAAATGTAACACCCCAAAATTGGCACCTTATAATTCTAATCAATTTTGGTACATTTTCTCATAATCGAAGTCCTATTATACTAGGCAAATTCTCTTCCTAATTGACTTTAATTGACTTGGTCTCAAATGCAAAAAACCTAAATTTGCATAAATCTCACATTATATTTAATTCCTAAATTATCAAGGTTTATTAGCTAAAAATCCCTATGATTAATTAATTTA